>MU604005.1:47868-79125 GCA_025201845.1 Martensiomyces pterosporus | reverse complement strand
GGCACCAGCACTTGCTGTTGGTCTTGCCGCTGGGACAGTTCCACAGCGGTCCATGGAAGTACCCAATGTCCTCGAACCAGTGAACCTGGTTCTTGTTCAGAAACATCGACACCGCAAGCGAATGAACCGGCGCATCGCCCCACCGCTCATAGAAAAACCCGCCTGCCTGATCCAGGTAGTCAAAGTATGCAAGATACTCCTTTGAGCGCAAAAAGTCCAGGCTGGCAATCTCAAAGTTTGACCAGAAGTGGCACCGGTTGTACCCGCCGTCCTTGTCGGTCACAAACTCCATCAGGTTGGTTGCTGGGATCATGTTCTTGTGGTCCTTCATAAACTTCATCGTTGTGTTCCATAGTGTAGGGATGGTCTCGATGTCCTCCTTGATCGAGATGGTGAACCCGTACTTTTTGTTGTTCTCCTCCATGTAGCGGAATGGGTCGTAGTCGATGTCGCACCCAAACTTGACGCCAGGCTCAACGCGCCAGTACCACTTGTACTCGTCCATCAATGGGTGGCGGAAGAAGAATCCAGACTCGTAGCGGCACATGTGGCGGTAGCTCTCGTTGCCGCCATAGATGATGTTGCGGTCCGTCATGTCCTTGCGCACCTCGGCAGCCTTGGTCTGGTTGATGAAGCTGGGGTACGACCAGTGCTCGGTGGGGATCAGACCAAACTTGCAGTCGCCAGTCGCGACCTGGCTGATCTTCTCCTTGAACTCGTCGCTGAAGGGCTCGTTGTTGAGGAATACGTAGGGGTAGTGGTACCGGCGGTTGAATCTGTCCTCGAGCTGCACGAGGGTTTCACGCAGGTCCTTCAGATCGCCGTTGCGAGTGAGGATGACAAAGGCTGCGCTGACCCTCTCTGTCTTCTGCTCTTCGAGCGGAATTTGCACCATCTCGGTGACGAACGCAGTTTCGGTTTGGTAGGCGACAGAGGTCAGCGTGGTTGTGACTGCCTCTGTCCTTCTTGCCAGCTCTGCCTTACGCATGTCGCTCGGAAAGGTAAAGTCATCTCGGAGGTTTCTCCAAACGAGTGCAAGACCGACGAAGCCCACAAAGAGGAGCAGAATGCTGCGTAGCTCACGCCGGGACGCCATGGCTGTACGGATGCTCTTGTCTAAAATGTACAGATGAGGCGGGGAATGAACTGGGGAGAGAAAGAGGGGCTGCACGGCCTAGAGAAGCGGGCTGCTGCTGCCTTGGAGTAAACACCACCAAGGGCAGGCGGCTTGTGCGAAGTGTGGGCAGGAGGGCGACGCAGAGCCAGGGAGCCAATGGCAGAGCAGAAATCACGGGAGGAGCCCTTCTGGAGACGAGGATCGTCCACACCCAGGCTGACAGCGATGCTTGCGGCCAAAGCTCAAGCTCGTGAAAGCTGGCACGCTGCATGCAAGCTGAGCCAGAGGCAGGCCGTGGCTGCCGCTGCTGGTGCTGGCGCCGCTGTGCGCTCCTCTGCCTCAGTTGCGCATTGCTAGCAGGCCTTGTTTTTCCAAAAGTAGCGGATTCATTCGCGCTTTGCTACAGGCTCCAGTTTTAGCCGCGGCTGCACCTGCCTGCTACTGCTCCCCCTGTCGCTCTAGCTCAGCACGCTTGCACTATTTTTGTTGTTGCTTCTACACTATTTCCTTTTTGCCAATCGCGCCTTGTTTAGCCATTTACATCTCGTTAGCTGCTGCTGCCGCTGCTTTCTTTCCTTTTTCGCTCGCTTATTCCGTGAGCTTCTATTGCAGCGCCGTACTACTCACTGCTTCGACCTTGGACTGCAGCGCGCACAACGCACCTTTGCGCTGCCCAGCTATACATGGCAGACACTGCAGTTTCGACAGGCGAGCTCCCAGCCCAGCATCGGGAGCATTTGCCCAGGCAGCAGCCCCAGCAACCTCTTCGACGCAACTCAGCAGGCACACACAGCGGCGCCAGCTCAAACAACCACGCCAGCGGCCAGCAGCGCTACGCTGAGCGCCAAGCGCCAAACCCGCCAATGTCCGACAACGTGCAGCGCTCGCATTTACGGCCCCTGAGCCTCACTGCAAATCGCGAGCAAGGCGGCGGCAGCGGTCCCTTTCCCAGCATGGGGCCGCACCCTGGCTCAGCACCGCTGGCTAGGGTGAACTCGACTGGCGGAAGCATGCGGCCGAGCGCCGCATACGACCGCCACCTCCAGCCTCATCCTCGGCTCCAGACGGCAAAGCCGTCGTACCTTCAGCAGCGTGCAACCGGGACCCCCAATGAGCAGGTGTTCAACGCGCATGAAACCATGGCAGGCGCCGGCTCTGCTGCATATCCAAAGCAGAATCAGGCTGCTGCAGCGAACAGCGGTGGTGTATCAGCAGCACAGGGTGCGCCCATGCCAATGACAGCACCGCTATCGTCCTCGGGGACACCGCATCGCGAGGTGCACCGCGCTAGTTCCAATGAGTACCACCACCAGCCCGGCGTTGCAGCACCGCCGCCACAGCCCCACCGTAGCAGCAGACGTATGGTCGGCCCGTACCAGCTGGCCAAGACCATTGGCGCTGGCAGCATGGGCAAAGTAAAAGTTGCTCTTGATACTCGCACTAACATGAGGGTAAGCACTCGATTTGCAGCCATCGTTTTGGAGCCCGCCTGCTCTGCTGTCTTTGCTTCTGCTGTATCTGCCTCGCATTAGTTCGCTCATGCATGTAAATGCCTGCTAATTTGAGGCGTATCCGGGTCTCTTTTCTGCACAATCGTAGGTTGCAGCCAAGATAATTCCACTTCAGCAGCCAGACGCACCCATCCACTTTCCCAGCGGACTCGACACGACCGCTGCAACCACTCACTCAAAGGCGTTGGCAAATGCCTCGCAATCAGCGGGCACGTCAGGTGCTCAGGCGCCGGCCGGCCCCATCGATCCTAGCCGCGAGCCCTGGCGGACGTGGCTACTCAGCCTGGCCATTGAAAGCCGGCCTGACCTTGCTGCGTCGGCGGGGTGCCCGGCGCGTGTTCAGCGTAAGCTTCGCCTGCTCCAGCCGCGCGAGCGATTCACAACAAAGGACAGGGAGAGACGCGAAAACAAGGACATCCGCATCGTGCGCGAGGTAGCCATCAACCGGCTGCTCTTCCACCCACACATCTGCATGCTTCACGACGTCGTGGTCCACCCGAACCATTACTATATCTTCCAGGAGCTGGTATCCGGGGGACAGATGCTGGACTATATCATCAGCCACGGTCGGCTCAAGGAGAAGCACGCACGCAAGTTTGCGCGCCAAATCGCTTCTGCCATCGACTACTGCCACCACAACTCAATTGTCCACCGCGACCTCAAAATCGAAAACATCCTGATTTCTGCCAGCGGCAACATCAAGCTGATCGACTTTGGGCTCTCCAACCTGTACTCCCCGCGCTCGCACCTTTCGACTTTCTGCGGATCGCTATACTTTGCTGCCCCAGAGCTACTGAATGCGCAGCCTTATATCGGACCGGAGGTTGACCTCTGGTCCTTTGGCGTCGTCCTCTATGTCCTTGTGTGCGGCAAGGTGCCCTTCGACGACCAGTCCATGCCAGCCTTGCATGCCAAAATCAAGAGAGGCCATGTTGAGTATCCCAACTGGCTCAGCGCAGAGTGCAAGCACCTGCTCTCTCGCCTTCTTGTTGTCGTCCCCCAGCGCCGTGCTACCATGGGCGAAGTCACACGCCACCCGTGGATGTGCAAGGGATACGTCGACCACCCTCTGGTCAGCAACCACCTGCCCAGGCGAGTCCCCCTGGTGTCGCCTGATCAGATCGACCGTGGTGTTGTGCGCGAGATGTCGCAGTACATTGGCTTTGGCTTTGGCACCGAGGACGAGATCAGGATTGGCCTCGAGGCCATACTAACAGAAGAGTGGTACCGAAACTGGCTCAAAGATAAGCTCGGCCCCCAGCTCGACGTTATCAGGGCACAAATACAGGAGGGCATTGCACGTGCCCAAGCCACACAGGCTGCTGAACAAAGCGGCAGCGCAGTCGGCGCCAAAGACGGCACGCCAGCTCCAGCAGCTCCTCTGCAAGGCTCGCTGCCCCTGACGCTGCTCAGCGGGGACTCTTCGTCTGGGATTACGCTGACAAACCCCGCTGACAGTCTGGCTGTGCAGCCTGGTCCCGAGCCCTTTTCTGCAAGGCTCAACAACGCAAACATTCCAGGAGCGCGGGGCGCGCAGCAGCCACTACTGGCACACGGCGCAGCTGCAGATGCCGCAGGCGGCCAGAGCGAGGCTGGCCAGCAGAACGAGAGCCGGGCTGGAGAGGGCGTTCGCAAGCGGACGAGCTTTTGGAAGCGGAGCAGCACGTTCATCTCTGGTGGAATCGGCCGTGTTGGCCAGAAGGCGCCGCATGACCACCCGGCGTCCAGCTCACACCAGCCGGCCGGGTACAGCACCGAGAAGCCCCAGCCGGGGCAGTTCCGTGTGCTGTCTGGTCGGGTCTTTAACGACGGGAAGTCTGCGTCGTCCACACAGGAGAAAAGCGCAAGCAGGGAGTACCCAGTCTCACCTTTGTCCGCCCACTCGCCGCGGATGTACATTGACTCGGCTACTGGCATGGTCTGCTTGTGGAAGGATGGGAAGCTTGCACCTCCCGATGTCGACTGCGCTACCATTCAGGCTGAATACCACGATATCGTTGCTACTGATCCCTTGCTCAGCATATACTATCTAGTCAAGGAGCGAAGGGAGCGCGAAGGAAGGGCTGCTGCTAACCAGAGTGTGCCTGACTCTCGTACGCAAGGCCAGGCCTACGCTCGCCCCGCCAGCCAGGCTCCTGCACAAGCCTCTGTTCAGGTGCCAGGCGAGCAGGTACAGCCAAGTCAGCCCAGCGTGCGCGGCGGGCAGCACGATTCGAATGATGTCTGGGTAAAGCTAGAAAAGGCGCCAGCGCGACAGGCATCGCTTGGAGCCATCGGTGCCAACGGGCCCTCTAGCAGGAAAAGTGGAAGCTTGGAGGCGCAGGATGGCAGCAGAAAGCCTCAGGCAGCGTTGGACTTGGCAGCAGCATTGGCAGGTGTGCGTGAGGATGGTCGCCACGGAGCAGCAGCTACCACCAGCCCACCGCGCCAGCCAGCAGGCGCACTGCATAGCGGTGCACCCAGCGCGCTCAGGGGCGCAGCTGACCAGCCTGAGCCGGTTGATCTGACCACAGCAGCTATCGAGGCACTGTCCTCCCATCCGCGTGGCCGTGCATCTATCTCGCTGGCAGCCACACAAGGCGCTGCTGGCCCAGCCTCGAACAGCATGTCTGACGCAAAGAAGAAGCGCGGCAGCATATTCAAGCGGTTTAGTGTCATGGTCAAGGGCGCGCGCTCGAGCCGCAAGTCGCTGGACACGCCATCAAACTCAAGCACAAAGGTCGTTCAGGCGGAGCGCGATGAATCGGGCTATATGGAGACCAGCGCTGGCAAGGACGTGGCTGGCAGCAGCAGCAGCAGCCCTGGGGAGGACGAGGCCTTGGCTCGCGGTGTCGGCGGCGATGCAAGCGATCACAACGCTAAGCCACCATTCACGCCATCTGTGCAGCCTGCAATCCCAGGTCCGAGCAGTGGTGCGCTGAAGACCGCAGGCGCAGCTCACAAGTACACTGCGCTTCACAGCATTGAGGAGGATGACGAGGATGCTCGCGACCAGCATTCAAAGCCTGCGCCTGCTGCGAGGGAAGGTGCAGGGACCCCAGGCGAACCAACCGAATGCCAAGCGCCCACTGGTCCAGCAACAGAAGACCCAGTGGCGGCTTCTTCTGGACAAGGAACAGAGACGGCGAACCGCATATACCTTAATAAGCCACTATATCCTGCCAGTGCTCCAGACAACAGCAAGCCCGAGCGCCGTCCTTCGCCGCCTCCGGCAGATGGGGCGCCCGAACGCAATGCCGCTATGCTCTTGTCGGAAACACCAACTGCAGAAACAACCCCCTCCAAGACCAAAGCCCCTGACGATGGCAAGGTTCCCACCGCAGCCGCTGGTACTGCTCCAGCTGATGGCTACATGATGGCCACTGCTAGCCGCCATTTGGGAGGATCGCAGTCGTCAGCGGATCTGGACGGTGCATCTTCCATGTTCACAAACACGGACATTGACGAGAGCGATGTCATTACGCAGTCATCGCTGGCAGACCACGGCGGATCTGTGGGCTACCAGGGCTTTGACAGCGCAGTGTCGGGCAAGGCGGCGTTGTTTGAAAAGGCGAGGCGCGAGATTGAGAGCCTGGACGAGCACGAGGGCGTGGGGCTTCTTGATCAGACACCCGAGCTCAGCTACCGTGTCCCTAGCCAGAGCCGCGGGGCAAGCTTTGAGATGAAGAGGCACAGAGTGCGGTCGGCATCAAACGCGATGGTTCGTGTGCTGAACGAGATCGTTCGCGATGGGACCCCTGCCCATGGCCCTGGCAGCGGCGGTCAGCACCAGCACATGTCTAAGGGCACGCTCCTGCGCAACGAGCTTGCGGCAGATAACCTGCTGCTGCGGCTAGGCCAAAGACGGTCGTCCGCCACGACTCCGCGTCACAGTAGCACTGGTGCTATTAGCTTGAGCGGAGCAGCTGAGGTGGGCGCAAAGGACATCATTGCGGAGGCGGGATACCAGAGCGCAGCAGCAGATGCAGCGTTGCCACATGCCACCAAGCTAGACCATTCGCCCAGTGCCAGCACCAGCACCAGCACCAACCCATTTGATGCAGGGCCCCGCCATTCAGCGCTCATACGGTCTCACTCGCACACCCCAGGACACCCGCAGCCAAGCTTTGGCCTTCCACCCCGAATCGCTGAGGTCTCTGAGCCTCCCACCCCTCTCGACGCTCAGCCCACCGACGACTTTGATACTGCACATTGCTCGAGCGGCAAGAGGGGCGCCGCTGGGGCAGAAGCTGGCGCTCAGGATGCTGTGGCCTCTGGCGATGCCGGTGCGGCGGCAGCAGCCTCGTTGCCGACCTCTAAGGACTCCAGGAGCAGCCAGCAGGAGAGTGGTGCAAGCGCTGCAGATGCTGGGGCTGGTGCCCGAGCCGGCAAGGCCGGCAAGGCCGGCAGCGCAGCCGACGTCAAGGAGCCAAACAGAAAGAGCATCACAAAAAGACTTTCTGGCCTCGGGCTGGATGACGGCTCGGCGCCCGCAGAGGCAGACGTGGCCGCCACGATTGCAAGTGCGCCGCCTCGTGCTGACGAGCACCTAAAGCCCGTGTTCTTGAAGGGCCTGTTCTCAGTGTCGACAACGTCCACCCGGTCTCCCGCTGCCATCCGCGCCGGCTTGCTTAGTGTGCTCAAGGACATGCCTCTGCTGCGCTTCCACGAGGGCAAGGGCTACTTCACGTGCAGCATGGTCACATCTGTTGGGCCAACCAATCTGCAGGAGGAGCCGCTGGCGGCGTACAGGGAGGGCGATTCGGCATCGAAGAGCTCTGGGCTCTACAAGCATAAAAGCCTCCGCCTCCAAAGCGTCGAAAGAAAGCTCAGCTTCCGCCGCCGCCCCAAGCGCGCAAAGGACGCTGCTGCTGCGGCCCTGCTGGACCTGCCGCCTGCAAGCGAAGACAGCAACAGCAACCACCTCTCTGCCTCGCGCCCTAGCATTGCAGAGTCCAACAGCGAGAGCGCCAAGGACCAGCAGGCTGATCCGCTGCTTGTGCAGCCGCCAAAGGCAGCAAGCGGCAACGCCGTCTGCTTCCAAATCTTCTTGGTTCGGATGCCGCTCTTGGGGCTGTGTGGCCTGCAGTTCCGGCGCGTCTCTGGGCCCACCTGGAAGTACAAGGACATTTGCTCGGAGATCCTCGCCCGCCTGAAGCTGTAGAGAGCAGCAGCCTACTTTCCAAATGCCCTAAAAGCGGTGCGCTCGCCAAAGAAAGCGCCCAATGCTTTGTGCCGCTGATTTTTCTCTCGTTTCTCTCTCTTTCAGCTCACCCTGCTGGATGGTTCCATTCTTTTTATGTACTAATTCAACATTCCATCTCTTACGATGCTGAATATAAAATGGAGACTTGTCGCAATCGTGGCAACGATTGTCTTGCTCATCCACTTCCTCTTGCTCTCGCCCTACATGGAGTCGCAGGCACAAGCGGGCGACCAAACCAATGCTGATGAGGCACTGAACGCTGGCCATGGAAAAGAGGCTGCCGTGAATGATGGCAACGTTGGCATGAGGCACCCTCCCCCAGTGACCGTGACTGTCACGCACGGCAGCGGGCCTGCGACGACGGTGACGGAGCGCATCAAGGAGACCGTGGTCGTTCGTGAAGATGAGACTAGACTTGAAGAAAAGGCCAGCGCAGCCTTTGTCATCCTCACTCGCAACAGCGATCTGAAGGACCTGCGCGAAACCCTCGTGCAGCTCGAGGACAGATTCAACCGCCGGTACCACTACCCCTACGTATTCCTCAACAACGAGCCCTTCAGCGACGAGTTCAAGGAGAAGATCAGCCAGGTTGTGACTGGCGACTGCAAGTTTGGTCTGATCCCCACCGAGCACTGGTCGTACCCCAGCTTCATCAACCAGACCAAGGCTGCCGAGGTGCGCAAGGACATGGCGGACCGCAACGTTATCTATGGCGGTCACGAGAGCTACCGCCACATGTGCCGCTACGAGTCTGGGTTCTTCTTCCGCCACCCCTTGATGGACGAGTACAAGTGGTACTGGCGCGTTGAGCCTGGCGTCAAGTTTGGGTGCGACATCGACTACGACCCATTCCGCTACATGGAGGAGAACAACAAAAAGTACGGGTTCACCATCTCGATCAAGGAGGTTATCGAGACCATCCCTACACTATGGAACACCACGATGAAGTTTATGAAGGACCACAAGAACATGATCCCAGCAACCAACCTGATGGATTTTGTGACCGACAAGGACGGCGGGTACAACCGGTGCCACTTCTGGTCAAACTTTGAGATTGCCAGCCTGGACTTTTTGCGCTCAAGGGAGTATCTTGCATACTTTGACTACCTGGATCAGGCAGGCGGGTTTTTCTATGAGCGGTGGGGCGATGCGCCGGTTCATTCGCTTGCGGTGTCGATGTTTCTGAACAAGAACCAGGTTCACTGGTTCGAGGACATTGGGTACTTCCATGGACCGCTGTGGAACTGTCCCAGCGGCAAGACCAACAGCAAGTGCTGGTGCCCCGAAAGCGAGTCGGTCGAGACGAAAAGCAGAGGGTGGTCATGCACCCTGGACTTTGTTGCGCTCCCTGACCCCAAAGTCTAAATAGACGCGATTAGTAGTAGTGGATTTGACGTCCTAAAGTTTCATCAAATCAATGTGCTCTGACGTCCATCGATAAAGAATTCGCCGACAGCTTGGGCATTTTCAGCCAATGGCGGCAGCAAGTCAACGGAAAGCGGGTTGTGCGCTGCTGATTGTAGCAGGTTTTCGGCGAGAGAGGCCCAGCGAAGATCGCAGCACGCATTCCCTAAGAACCCAGCAAGCACACATGAACTGGGCATGAGCATGGATACGGCGTTTGCTTTGCGACAGTTCATGCAAAGGGCGCTAGAAAGCGCGTGATGCAAGTGTGCTTGAGCGAATGCAGATGCGCGGCGTCCACACTCGCCAATGGCGGCGAGAAGTGCTAAAGCGCCAGCAGCAGCGACGCCCGCAGTAGCATTCCGCATGACGCCTCGACCCTCCATGTCCAGTGCTCCGCTGCACTTGCGCTGGAAATTGTAGACAGCAGACGAAATCGCGGCATCGTTGCCACCACATCGCCGTGTACAATCTACCGCGGTGGGCTGCTTTATTGCGAAAAATAGCGCTTGTGTGTGTGTGTGTGTGTGCACTTGGTGCATATTCGCCGCAGACTAAGCGGCCAATACAGCACGCCCAGGACCCAGCCTCTGGGAGTGCTCTGCTGCCCAGCGGCAAGATCCTTGTGCTGAGCACCAGAGGAGCCAGGCAGGGAGATATTTGCCACGTGCAGGCTGGCCAGGAAGCCCAGGTGGGATTCGCATGCACCGAGCTGCATCTCATCTGCAGCACGGCAGAGCGCAAAGTCGAGGAGCGATGGCCCAACCACGGCAAAGACAAAGAGAGGCAGCCGTACCGCCTCTCCAGGTGTGGGAAGAAGTGGTGGAAGGAGCAAGGCAGAGCAAGCGCCTCCACACGCTAAGGAGCATGACCTGCCGCATCTAGCAATGGCGAAGGCGTTGGCCAGGATTTGGCAAGCAGCAAAAGAGCAGGCGCAGAAAGGATAGTCACAGAGGATGTGCAGGCCACTTCCTAAAGTGGACAAAAATTCCTATCTGCAATAACAGCATCTTCACGTGGGCCAGAGATAATTAAGGTGGGTGCGGGTGCGCCTGCAGAGATGGCGCGGTATTCGGCTGCCATTGGGCTCTGCGCCCAGCAACCGGCCGTGCGGGATGGTGTGAATGTGGGCGTGGGCTTGGTAGGCGGGCAGGCGGAGAACACTGCGGAGCAGGAGTGCCAAAGCAGCGCGGGTGCCCCACAGCATGTATAAAAGGGCAGGGGCGTCGCTGGGCAGGGCGCGGGGCTGCGGCTAGAAACACATCTCCCTGTATACGGCGCTCTTCCCTGTCCAGCCTCGCACTCGCGCACAGCATAGTACTCTCCAGCAGCAACGGAGGCTCTCTTTACTTGACACTCGCTGCAGCCCGTGTGCCCTACGAGCGCGAATTTTCTATTTTATTTTCGGCAGTCACACATCCTGATAGCCCCTGTGCACATCAGCGCCAGCAGCAGCGCAGCAGCATATACGCGCATTTCTTCAAAGCATGTCTTCTGATCACGGCAAGCGCAGACCCAGCTACGAGCTCACGCCTGCTCTGAGAGGTAAGCATGGGATTTTGCCGGCGACTGTGGTGATCCTCTTTGCTATTGCCCTATCCTGTCACGGCTACCTGCTGTCGCCGAGTCCTTGGCGAGGCACACGAAGCTGGGAGGATATTTTCGATGGCTGGGGGAATGTGACTCAGTGGCAGCGCCAAAGCTGCAGCGTTGCGGTGCAGCGCCAAAGGGCCACCCACTGTGTGGGCGGGGCTGGCAGCGGGAGTGCAGGCTGCATGTGGAGCTTATTTTCTCCACCCACTCAGCCCACCTCCCCGCGGGCGCCCCTCGTCCCCGATCTGCTCGCCACTGTTCCACAAGGGCTTCCAAACCTCCCTTCCCTCCAGCCTGAGGCCGCAATATATAAAAACGCCTGCTGTCTAGGCCTCCCTTGCCTCCTCCCCACCTCCATCTTTTGCTCCCACACGGCGCCCAGAGGGACTCTCGCTACATCTTGCCTTTCCTCGCTCTCTTTTGCTCCCTCCTCCAACGTACATTGCCAGCGCTGCCATTGGCCTGCTTTTGCTCGTGCTTCTGACAAGCCCTATATCTCCTCCTTTTGCTGTTTGCCTGCTGTCCTTTTCGGCCTTTAGCACCCATGTCTGACTCCGACTTCCCGAGCGACGCCATTGCGTCCATCTCGGCATCGGCCGTTCCGTCGATGCACCACCACGACGCAAAGGAGCCCAACATGAACTTTGACTATCTCAAGTACAGCTTCAAGTCGCTCTCGAGGCAGTCGTCACATGATAACCTTGCCACCCTCGCCAGCGGCAATGCCGAGGCCGTCGAGCGCCGGTTTCACATGCCCAACGAGGAGGGCCTGCTCCACCTCAAGAACACCAGCCCCGTTGTCACCAAAAGGTTCCACAAGGTGCTGATTGCCAACCGCGGTGAGATCGCCATGCGCATCATGCGCACTGCCCACGAGCTGGGCCTCAAGACCGTTGCCGTCTACGCCTACGAGGACCGTCTCTCGATGCACCGGTACAAGGCCGACGAGTCGTACCAGATCGCCCCCGAGGGCAAGCACACGCCCGTCGGTGCCTACCTGGCCCAGGACGACATCATCGACATCGCGGTGACGCGCAACTGCGACGCCGTGCATCCGGGCTACGGCTTCCTTTCCGAGAACGCTGAGTTTGCGCGCAAGGTCGAGGCTGCTGGCCTCAAGTGGGTCGGCCCCAGGCCAGAGACCATCGATGCTCTGGGCGACAAGGTCAAGGCCCGCAACGTCGCCAATGCATGCGGCGTCCCCGTCGTGCCCGGCACTGATGGCCCCATCGACAACCTCGCTGACGCCAGAACCTTCTGCGACGCCCACGGCTTCCCCGTCATCATCAAGGCTGCCATGGGCGGCGGTGGCCGCGGAATGCGTGTCGTGCGCAAGACAGAGGAGCTCGACGAGGCCTTTGAGCGCGCGCGCTCCGAGGCCCTCTCTGCGTTTGGCGACGGCACTGTCTTCATTGAGCGCTTCCTCGACCGCCCCAAGCACATCGAGGTCCAGCTCCTCGGCGACGGCAAGGACAGCGTCATCCACCTCTTTGAGCGTGACTGCTCGGTGCAGCGCCGCCACCAAAAGGTCATTGAGATCGCGCCGGCTCCCACGCTGGACACCGCAGTGCGCGACGCCATCCTTGCCGACGCAGTCAAGATTGCTCGCCACGTGAACTACCGCAACGCCGGAACCGCCGAGTTCCTTGTCGACGACCGCGGCCACTACTTCATCGAGATCAACCCGCGCATCCAGGTCGAGCATACTGTCACCGAGGAGGTCACTGGCCTCGACCTGATCTCGCTGCAGCTCCACATTGCCGCCGGATGGTCGCTGTCTGACCTCCACATCTCCCAGGAGCGCATCAGCATCCGCGGCTTTGCCATCCAGTGCCGTGTGACCACCGAGGACCCTGCCCAGGGGTTCCAGCCCGACATCGGCAAGATCGAGGTGTACCGCTCGCCCGGCGGCAACGGCGTGCGCCTTGACGGCGGCTCTGGATTCATGGGCTCCATCATCACCCCGTTCTACGACTCGCTCCTTGTCAAGCTTACGTGCTCGGGCGCCACGTTCGAAAAGGCTCGCCGGCGCATGCTTGCCTCGCTTGTCGAGTTCCGCATCAGCGGCGTCAAGACCAACATGTGGTTCCTGCAGAGGCTCCTGTCCAACGAGACGTTCATCAAGGGCGACTGCTGGACCACGTTCATCGACGACACCCCGCAGCTGTTTGCAACCACCAAGTTCCGCAACCGTGCAGCCAAGCTTCTGGCCTACCTCGGCGACGTCATCACCAACGGCTGCCGCATCCAGGGCCAGGTCACCCCGCCCCAGCCTGGCTTGGAGGAGCCCAGCATCCCGGCCCTCGTCAACTCGGAGGGCAGGCCCATCGACGTCACCACCACGCCTCCGGCCGGCTGGCGCGATATCCTCCTTAAGAGCGGCCCTGCTGCCTTTGCGCAGGCTGTCCGCCAGCACAAGGGCGTCCTGGTCATGGACACGACCTGGCGCGACGCGCACCAGTCGCTGCTCGCCACGCGCCTGCGCACCCACGACATGGAGCGCATCGCTGCCACCACTGCGCACGCCATGTCCAATGCGTTCGCCCTCGAGATGTGGGGCGGCGCCACGTTCGATGTTGCGATGCGCTTCCTCCACGAGGACCCGTGGGACCGCCTCGACCGCCTGCGCCGCCTTGTGCCCAACATCCCCTTCCAGATGCTTCTGCGCGGCGCCAACGCCGTCGGGTACACCTCGTACCCCGACAACGTGGTGTACGACTTCTGCAAGCAGGCGCGCAGCCACGGCGTCGACGTGTTCCGCGTCTTTGACTCGCTCAACTACGTTGAGAACCTTCGGCTTGGGATTGACGCCGTGCGCAAGGCCAACGGCGTGATCGAGGCCACCGTGTGCTACACCGGCGACGTGTCCAACCCAGCCAAGCACCCCAAGTACACTCTCGAGTACTACCTTGACCTGGTCGACGAGCTTGTTGCCCTCGACATCCACATCCTGGGCATCAAGGACATGGCTGGCCTCCTCAAGCCCAAGGCCGCCAGGCTTCTCATCGGCGCCATCCGCGCGCGCCACCCCAACCTGCCCATCCACGTCCATACGCACGACACTGCCGGCGCTGGTGTTGCTGCCATGCTCGCGTGTGCCGAGGCTGGCGCCGACGTCATTGACCTGGCCATCGACAGCATGTCCGGCGTCACCTCCCAGCCATGCATGGGTGCCTTTGTCTCGGCTCTCGAGGGCACCGAGCAGGACACCGGCATCTCGGCCGAAGCGATCCAGGCGCTCAACTCGTACTGGGAGCAGACTCGCCTGGTCTACTCGTGCTTCGACCCCGGAGTCAAGGCATCCGACACCTCGGTCTACCTCCACGAGATGCCTGGCGGCCAGTACACCAACCTGCTGTTCCAGGCCCAGTCTCTTGGGCTCGGCACCCGCTGGAACGACGTCAAGTCCGCCTACGCCGAGGCCAACCGCATCTGCGGCGACCTCGTCAAGGTCACGCCCAGCAGCAAGGTTGTCGGCGACTTTGCCCAGTTCATGGTGACCAACCACCTTTCCGGCGACGAGGTTGTTGAGCAGGCTGCCTCTCTGTCGTTCCCCAAGTCCGTCGTCGAGTTCTTCCAGGGCTACCTTGGCCAGCCCGTCGGCGGCTTCCCCGAGGAGCTGCGCGCTGCAATCATCCGCGACGCCCCCAGAATCGACGGCCGCCCCGGAGCCACCATGGAGCAGTTCGACTTTGACCAGCTCCGCCGCGACCTCGAGGACAAGTGGGGTCCCGGCGCCATCCGCGACGTCGACCTCCTCTCTGCCGCGCTCTACCCCGCCGTCTTTGACGAGTTCCAGGCGCAGCGCCAAAAGTTCGGCGACCTGTCGCTCATCCCCACTCCTCTTTTCCTCACCCCCCTTGAGGTCAACCAGGAGATTCAGGTCCAGCTTGAGGTCGGCAAGACGCTCATCATTCGCTACATCGCCCTCGGCCCCCTCCAGACCGAAACTGCCAAGCGCGACGTCTACTTTGAGATCAACGGTGAGCCTCGAATCGTCACCGTTGACGACACCTCGGTCAAGCCCGAGGTCAAGGCTCGCCCGCGCGCCGACCCCAAGCAGAAGAACCAGCTTGGTGCGCCGATGAGCGGCGCCGTCGTTGAGATCAAGGCTGCCGTTGGCGACAAGGTCAAGGCTGGCCAGGCCATCTGCGTGCTTAGCGCCATGAAGATGGAGACTGTTGTTGGCGCTCCTGCCGACGGCGTCGTCGAGTCCCTTGACGTTGACATCAACGACAGCCTCAGCGCTGGCGACCTCATCTGCTCAATCAAGACCGAGTAGTCCGGGCATTGCTCTGCTCATATCCGGCTTTCTTTTTTTGTTTTCTCAGGTTTACTATTTTTCTACTATGTGAGTCTTGTTTCAAAATCGCAAATCGCCTTTCAGAAGCAGCACTGGCTGGCTGGGGTCGTCCTACAGCTCATCGTGGTGCTGTGGTCCGCGCGGTGCTTGCCGCCCGCGGTGGTCCTTGCGATCGTGCTTGCTGCTGCTGCTGCTGCCGTCCCACTCGATGCTGCCTCCACCGCCCAGCGCGCGCGCAATTGCGTCCTTTGAGCTGCTGCTGATGGCTGTGGGGAACTGGATCCAGTAGGTGATGTACATGTCGCCAAACCGACTGCTGCCAGAACGAGGATGGCGCGGCATTCCCCTGCCGGGCAGCTTCTGCACGTAGCCGGGAGGCGTGACCGCTGACCGGCCGACATCAACGGCCGACTTTTCGTCCACGTGGAGGATAGTGCGGTTGAAGCCGACAAGCGCATCCAGCAGCGTGATTGTCACCTCTGCATGCAGGTCGTCGCCCTTGCGCTGGTATGTCTTGTGTGGCTGTTGCTGGAGATGGAAGACGACGGATCCCGGCTCGTGGTCGGGGTGCTGGTCAGCCTCGCCCTCAAACGCGATCTCCTCGCCATCATACATGCCGGGATCAACGCGGATAGTAAGGAGATCGGACGCCCTTTGCACGCGCGTCCCCTTGCAGTGTGGGCAGGGCTTTGCAACCTTCTTTCCCTTTCCGCTGCACTCGTCGCACGTTGTCTGCATTTGCTGGACAATGCCAGGCCCAAGCATCTGCTTAACGATGCGGACGCCGCTGCCGCCGCAAGTGCTGCATGTCTCGATGTCGTCAGGCGATGCTGCGCCGGAGCCGTCGCAGTGCGGGCAAATGGCCTGCTTCGAGATGTCTGTGTCGATCTCGGTGCCGCCAAATAGCTCCAGAAGCGTGACTGGAACGCGGATATGCACATCGGGGCCCCGGGGCTTTGCGCGTCCACCAGGGCCACTCCTCCTGTCGAACCGAATCTGCCCGCCAAAGAACTGGGCAAAAATGTCGAATGGGTCGTGGAACCCGCCGCCTCCGCCCGGCCCGCCCTGGTTCTTCAGCCCCTCTTCGCCATAGCGGTTGTAGATCTCCCGCTTCTCGTCATCGCTCAGAACCTCATACGCCTCTGCAAGCTCAATAAAGCGCTCATGGGCCTTCTCATCTCCAGGGTTCTTGTCCGGGTGGTGCTTTCGGGACAGGGTCTTGTACTGGCGCTTAATATCCTGCTGCGACGCATCCCGAGAGACACCCAGGATCTTGTAGTAGTCTTTACCGGCAGCTGCGGCCACGCAGCTCATGCACAGTGTGAAAACGAGAATGGCAACGAGTGCCTTTCGAAGCAGTCGCGCAATAGGCTGTCTACACGACAGCGGCATGGTGTGGCAGGTAGTAGGCGAAGGAAATGAAGCGTCTAAAAGCGTGTGCAGCAAAAACAAACGAGCGACTGAGCAAGAGAAAGCCACGAAAGCTCTCAAAACGCGGGCGCAGGCGGGGTGTGCACAGAGCCACAGGCTGCCAGCCGAAGCAGCACCAAGGCCGCCCGTGCTTGGGCTGCTGCCTCCGCTTTGCCCTGCGTCGTATGTGTGGCTCGTTGATTGGCCAGCTCGCTCGACAGGCAAGACCAGTGCGCGGCTCGGCGGTTCGGCTTCCTGGACCGTTTGCCAGAGACGCACTCCGGGAGACAGGCTCAGCAGGCTGCCGCCAATGTTTGTTGCGGGCTCAAAATACTGCCCTGCTGGTTGGCTGAGCAAGATCGACTCGAGACTGTTGAGGATGGCCGGCCGGTTTGCCAAGGCGCCGCTGCAGGCCGTGCACCCGTGTTGGGTGCACTCGGGCCCCTCTGGTACGAGGGCAGCAGGCTGCTGGCACTTGGGCTCCTTTTCTGCCCTTTGTTCCTCACCTCTCTCTTCGCCCACGCAAAGTTTGCTTCTGCCGCTGTGGATACTTATTCTGTCTGCTCCACCCGTCTCTGCACCGCGCATATCTGCCTGTGTTTGTACTGCTCGCGCCTCCACAGCCACTGTCGACAGCGATAGCACGACCCAGGACCAGCACCACAGCGACGCCTACATATACCCGCTTGTAGCCATATAGACCGCGGTATCAGAGCTCAGAACTGGAAAGGGATGCCGCCTCGCACGCCGTCGCCGTTTCTGACGCACAGCAGCACAAAGGATGCGGCTGCTGGAGCATCCAAGCGACTACCAGACAAGCGCAGGCGCAAGCTGCCCCTATGCACTCCGAGCGAGCTGCGCAAGCGCATAGCTGGCGGAGAGTACCTGGTGATTATAGATGGGCTGGTGTGCAAGCTGAACGGATTCGTCAACAAGCATCCTGGCGGGCCGCTCGCAATCATGCACATGGTGGGCAGAGACGCAACCGACGAAGTGAGGTGCATGCACCCGCAGGAAGTGCTCGACGAGAGAATGCCGCGCTGGGCTGTTGCACAGTTTGCCCCCGACGAGAAGGATGGGTTTGTGGTGTCGTATGTAGAGGACATGGAGCTGGAGTACTCCGCGGCACGATCCACGCCAAATGACGGCAGCGTGCATCCGCAGCCTGGCGACCAGCTGGGGGCGACGGACCTCGACTATGCAGCAATACAGCGCGACTTCCGCAGGCTGGATGACCAGCTGCACGAAGCTGGACTCTACAAGTGCAGCTACCAGGACTACTTGTTTGAGGGCGCTCGGTATATGATGTTCTTCCTGACATCGGTTGTGCTTATCGTCTACGGGCCCCACAGCGCGTGGACATATCTGCTCGCTGGTCTGAGCACGGCCCTGCTGTGGCAGCAGCTGGCGTTCTTTGCGCACGATCTAGGCCACAACGAGCTGACGGGGGTGCGCGAGTTCGACATGGTGCTGGGCATTTGCATAGCTGATCTGCTGGGCGGTCTGAGTGTTGGCTGGTGGAAGAAGAACCACAACACGCACCACATCGTCACCAACGACGTCGACAACGACCCCGACATCCAGCACCTGCCGTTCTTTGCTGTGTCGACGCGGTTCTTTGAGAGCCGCTACTCGACATACTACAAGCGCGTCATGGAGTTTGATGCTGCAGCACGGCTCTTTGTCTCTCTCCAGGACAAGCTGTACTACTTGATCATGTGCTTTGCGCGGTACAACCTGTACTTCTTGAGCTGGAACTACCTCCTCTTCAGCGACTTTGCGCCGTACCGGTTCCTAGAAATGGGGTGCATAGGCGTCTTCTTTGTGTGGTTCAGCTGGCTGCTGTCCAACATCCCAACATGGCCGTATCTGTTCCTGTACCTGACCGTTGCGCACACGGTGTCGGCCGTGCTCCACATCCAGATCACGCTGTCGCACTTTGCAATGTCAACAGAGTCGCCAGACCCAGTGCGCGAGTGCTTCGCTGCTCGGCAGGTCCGCACAACAATGGACGTCGTCTGCCACAGGGCGCTTGACTGGTTCCACGGCGGCCTTCAGTTCCAGGTGGAGCACCACCTGTTCCCGCGCCTTCCGCGGCACAAGCTGGGCCAGATCCAGCCTATGGTCAAGGACATCTGCCGCAAGCACGGCCTGGACTTTAAGGAGTTTTCGTTCATCGACGGCAATGTCTACACGCTGCGCTGGCTTGGCGAAGTGGCCAGCCGCGTCAAGCTATACAACTGCCGCGAGAAGCTGGAAGCGGATGCCGTTGCTTCCATCAAGCAGTCGCTCAGCCAGGCAGCCAAGTGAGCAGAGCCAGCGCGCCCTCTTCGCCATCCATGTTGCTTTTCGTTCTAAACTTTCACTCCACTGCGCTAGATGCACCACCCGTAGCTGGAAGGGGGTGTGCTTGCAACACAAAATAGTCGTCCAAGCTGTGCAGGCTGTAGAGAAATTGGCTGGGAAATCCTTGTGCTGCTGCTCGGCCGTTGTGAGCCACATGGAAAAAGGCTGGCTGAGCGAGCCGCGATCAGCACGGCAAATCACTCGCTCGAGACAGCAGCCTTTCACCACACACGCACAAACACAGGCAAGCAGCCGTAAACAAGGCCGTGGCGAGTGTGGGTGGGCAGGCGGCCGAGTGCAGGTTGGGCGGTGTAGGGGGAGGGCTGCTGCTTTTGTAGCTCGCAGAAAACGAAGCAACAAAGCGCCTGGAGGCCCGTTCTCGTTTCTTTCTCCATTCTGCTTGCTGCTTTGCTTATCTCTCTTTACACCCCAGCTTCTGCCGTTCGCGCGTTTATTATTCCCTAGCGCCCACGCACTCACCCGCACCCACAGACGCTGCGTCGCCCCCTTCTTGGCCAGTAGCTAGCCCGAGCTTTGTTTTTGCGTTAAGGTAAGCACCCGTCCACTCCCCCACTCCGCCCATGGCCCAGACATAATGTGCCTGCGGCTTCCGCACCCTGGTCTCTTATGCCCCAGCTGCCCTTGCCTTTTCTAGCCGCCGCAAGCAGCATCGGCAGGCGACTAGGCAGGTGCAGGCAGCAGTGCAGGCAGCTGGCCGTGGTGGGAGAGGGGGTCAATACCAAGCCACCCAGAACTCGTTCTCTTTGTGGTAGCAGAAGGGGGAGTTGCGGCTTTCTAATTGCCATACCCCGCGCTCTCGCCTTCCCTGCTCGCTTTCTCCCTGCTGGTGCTTCCCTGGCTGGTGCTTCCCTGGCTGCCGCTTGCTTGGTCCATTGTTTAAGTAATGCCGCTGCCTGCTGCCGCTGCTGCCTATTCTGGATACTGCTACATCTCATTGATTTGCACAATGCACCATGTCCAGCTCTTCACAGGAGGTGCCTTTGCAACAGGCGTACAGAGCAGCAGCAGCAGCAGCAGCAAGAGGACCAGCAGCAAGAGGACCAGCAGCAAGAGGACCAGCATCTGCCAGCTCTCAAATCTTGCAGCTGCTGTCGCAAGCTGTGCCTCTCTTTCCACTCCTCTTCTCCGCTGCCGACATGTATACACACAGCTAACTTGCATCTGCCACCAAGTGTAAGCTACTACTGCAAACATGCTCCCTGATCTCAACGTGCTCTTAGGCCGCCCACAGCAAAGACCTTTTACCGGCGTGTTTACGGCTGCACCACACAAACCGGCCACTGCATTGAGCATATCCTTACTGCTAGAAGACATTGATCCCAAGACCAGCGGGACAGCCAGCAATAAAAGCTGCTCAGAGATGCCAGAGGTAAGCCTGCTGCCTGACGCAAATGCTCCTTGGCCCTGTCTAGCTGCCTGCTGCACCTAGCTCCAGTGCAAAGGACCCGCCTGCAGATACCGGGTTTGTCCACACGCCCACATGCACACAGCATTAAACGACTTCTGGCGCTTCTTATCGGCTCTTGCACCTGTTTG
Organism: Martensiomyces pterosporus; assembly: GCA_025201845.1. Taxonomy (NCBI): domain Eukaryota; kingdom Fungi; phylum Kickxellomycota; class Kickxellomycetes; order Kickxellales; family Kickxellaceae; genus Martensiomyces; species Martensiomyces pterosporus. The sequence continues at coordinate 58,699 of MU604005.1, read as the reverse complement.
TTTTGGCGTAGGAAGAAGTCACCAACAAGTCGTTTGCTCTGGTCAAGCCCGATGCCCTGACCCCGTTCAAATACCAGCAAGTCGATGCCCTTATCAAGCTGAACGAGTTTGAGATTACCCGGCAAAAGCTCGTTTGGCTAACCAGCGAGCTCGCTGATGCCCTGTTTCCTGACAAGGTGTTTGACGAGGACCACCAGGAATGGATCGACTACATTACGTGTGCGCCAAGTCTTGCGCTGGAGCTGACCAAGGACGATGCCACGCTGTACTGGCAAATCACCATGGGCCCTGAGTTCTCTGCTGAAAGCGAGGATAGAGACAACGACTCCATCCGCGGCATCCTTGCCATCGACCGCATCCGTAACGCAGTCGATGGATCCGAGGAGCCGGAGAACGCAGTCAAGCAGCTGGCTTTGGTGTTCTCTGACTCTGTCCCAGAGATCCCTTACGACAGCTTTTTGATGCAGAGGGCCGAAAGCGCGCACCAAACTCTTGCCATGATCAAGCCCGATGTCTCCCAGGACGAGCACGCTGTGGCCAAGGTAATGAACCGGATCACAGCCCGTGGCTACACTATCAAGGACCGCATTGATATCAAGCTCTCCAAGGCCCAGGCCAGGACCTTTTATGCCGAGCATGCAGAGAAGCCCTTCTTTGAAGGCCTGGTGTCGTTTATGACCAGCGGACCGGTTATTGCGCTGCTGCTTGACGGAGACGATGTCATTCGTGGCTGGCGCACTATGATCGGCCCCACCAACTCTGGGGCTGCTCGGGAGCAGGCTCCGCTGTCGCTGAGAGCCCAGATTGGCGCTGATGGCCAGCGCAATGCCGTTCACGGTAGCGACTCTGCCGAGTCTGCTCAGCGCGAGCTGAGCTTCTTCTTCTTCCCGAGGATCCAGCCCGAGGAAGACGTGTCGGACGTGGAGGACGAGCTGGAGGACAACGAAGCGGAGGCAAGCACTTTGCAATCGCAGGCGGCTGAGGACTCCAAGGATACCAACACGGCTGCCGGCACCGCCCCCGGCACTGCTGCTGAAGCTGCCGCTCCTGTTGATGCAGGCGATGAAAAGAAGAAGAAAAAGAAGAAGCCCAAGCGCCGCAACAAGCGCAAGCAGGCTGTGACCGTGAATAGTAGCGGCAATCCTCCTGCCGCTGCTTCTGCCACTGCCGCCGCTGGTGCAACAGCTGCCCAGGCTACTGTGTCTGATGAAAGTGACGAAGAGCCAACTAGCCCAGCCAAGGACACAGCGGACCAGCCAGCAGAGAAAAAGAGCGGATCTGAGCAAGCTGCTGCCGTTGAGCCAGTCAGCAGCGACGCGAAGGAGGCCCCGGAGGGCACCACAAACGGCGCAGAGAGCCAGACCCGCCAGGAGACTGAAATTGACGGTGCCGCTGCCGCCAGTACTCCAGAAGCACCACTGCCCATTGCGGACGACAGCGTTGTGGAGCTCGCCAGGCCCTCTGACCCCGCGTATGAGCGCACATTTGCGCTTATCAAGCCTGATGCCTACCCGCGCTACAGAAAGCAGCTTGTGAAGCACATTGTCGAAAAGGGGTTCACCGTTGTGTCGCAGGAAGAGGTAGTGCTCACAGCCGCCGCTGCTGAGCGCATCTACAGCGAAATGCGCACATTCCCTGTGTTTTCTCGCCTCATCGACTTTGTGACCAGTGGCCCGTCGCTTGCACTCGTTCTTGAAGGAGCCAACGCAGTATCTGCTTGGAAGGAACTCGTTGGACCCACCAACCCCAAGACGGCTAAATTCGAGTCCCGCGACAGCCTTCGTGCAAGGTACGGGCAGGACGCACAGCAGAACGCCGTTCATGCCAGCAAGGACGCGAGCGAGGCAGCCAGATCCATCGAGGCCGTGTTCTACGGGCTACTCAATGGCAATTTCAAGGTTCTCGGCCCAGGCGATGACCCGCTCGCTGTTAGTCTTCCTGCAGAAGCTGCTAAGCATGAAGAGCCCACGGCTGATGACACACCAGATGCCGTCGCTGATGCCACCGAAGCACAAATACAAACCGGGCCCGAAGCTGCCGCCACTGCTGAGCCTGTGGCTGATGCAGCTACTGAGCCCGAGGCCAAGGCTGATGAGCATGTTGCTGAGGATGGCCATGCGCAGGAGCAGGTGCCTGAGCCAATTGCTGTGGACAACGACAGCGTCGATGATGCAAGCGCTCTGGCTGCTGTCCCAGAGGAAACGACGGAGGCTGTCGACAAGCACGATGACGAGCCAGTCGAAGACATGGATGTCACTGAGGATGCCGATGCACAAAACGAGGTAGCAAATGTTGCGGACGATGCGCATTTGGCCGACAAGCTGAGTGCCTTGGCTGTGTCCGCACCAGAGCCAGCCGCCGATGGTGCTGCAGCTGAACCAAACGGCGTTAGGTACGATGAAGTTCCCGCCGAGCCAGCCGCAGCTCTATCGGTAAACGGCGGCGAGAGGCAGCAGGCTGCAGAGGACGCTGGCGCCTCAGAGACACCTGCACCTACGCCTGCCACTCCCCCGCAAGCCAAGTCATCTGCCCCCGAGAAGCCTTCGCCCTTTGGAAAGCGCCTCGCATCGTCGCCATTCCTGCAGGCGGACCGTCTGTCGTCGCACCAGGACCCCCTGGCCACGGCCAAGAGGGTCGGTCGTGTGAAGTCGCCATTCATCGGCAGTGACAGCCATGCTGATGGCACACCAGCGGCAGACCCAGCCTTGGCCGATGCAGACTCCCACGACAAGGATCTGAAGGCAATCCCCGAAGATGACGACAGTTTGCCTCAGAAGATGGCTGATCTGCAGATTGAGCCGGACCAGAGAGACAGCGAGAAGGAAAAGGACGAGGAGAACGAGCCCGCAGGGCAGTGCAACGTCGAGAGCGCCTCTGAAACGCCTGTGGAGACAGCTGCTCTTACGAAGAAGGCCGAGACTACGCCGGCCAAAGCAGCACCTGCTGCCGCAACCCCTAAAACAGACGCTGCTCGTCGCACCGTGCGCGCCACGCACCCCGCTACTCCTTCAGCAGCAGCAAGGCCTTCTGCTGCCCCACGGACACCTCAGACAAGATCGTCTACCAGAGCAGCCCCGCCATCGGCAGCCACACAGAGAGTCGTGCGCAAAGCGCCTGCATCTGGCAGCTCTGCACAGGCTCCATCAGCAACCACGGCTCCATCGCGCCGCACAACGAGCAGTCATGCAGCTGCCACCACTCCTCGTACCCGGGCATCTCAGGCTTCGGGAGGAGCGAGTGCGGCTGCTGCACCCTCGACCCCTGGCATGGTCACTCGATCTGCAGCAAGGGCTGCTGGCTTGACGCCATCTGGTGCCAGAACCACGTTGGCTTCAAGCACGAGAACCCCTCCCTCGACCACTGCTACTGCTGCAAGCTCTGTACGCCGCTCAACAGCAACAGCCGCGCGCGCCAGCGCCGCAGCAACCACGCCTAGCCGCACAGCGCGACTTCCAGCGACACCTACGAAGGCGCCAATCACTGCTGCTGGCACGCGTGCAGCAGCAGCCAGCTCGAGTGCAACTGGTGCCGCACGAGCCGCTACAGCGACCACAGCGACCACAGCGGCGAGGACTAGAGCAGCAGCGGCATCCACGACAGCAGGAGCTGCATCTGCCACCACTACAAGACGGACAACAATTGGAGCAGCCAGATCCAGTGCAGCCACTAGCTCCTCCGCCTCGCCATCGGGTACAGCAAGGAGAGTGTCTGTGCATGCAGAGGCCGCATCAGCCAGCCAAACGAACGGCACACGCACTGCCGCTCGCCGCTCAACTACTGCCACTACGGCATCGCCACGCCCGGTCACGAGATCCATGGCGTCTACCACGGCTGGTGCTACCGCATCTGCTACTGCTGCTGCTACCACTACCAGAACCAGAGCTGCTGCTGGACCGACCACACGCCCCACTACCACTGCCACCAGCAGAACAGCAGCCACCACCAGAGCCCCCGCTGTTAATACCAGATTGTCAGCCCGCCCTGCTGCTACCAGAACGACCACAGGTGCGACTACAGCCACCGGAACCCGTGCTTTTGCTGCTCGTGTTTCAAATGCAACGACCAAACCCGCAGTGCCCACACGCACCGCACGGCCCACAGCCCCCACAGCAAGTGCTGCACCTGCAACCCATGCCAGGACCGGCGCCAAGCCAGCGGCATCAGCGACTGTCCACAAGACTGCACCAGCAGCACCAGCAGCACCAGCAGCACCAGCAGCCGATGCGCACGAGCCAAAGCCTGTGGATACCAATGACGGCAGGCATGCTCAAAGCAGCGAAGCGCAGTCACGGGACGCCGCTCCCCAGGAGGCTGCAGCACCTGCAGAGGATGATTAAGCAAGCGACGCAGCCTTTGTTGCTGTTTCTTCAGCCACGTGTAGCGAGTGACGTTTGTTATTGCTCTGCCTCCAAGCCAAGCGACTGCTGCTGTGCCGCTGGAGCTTGGCTGCTTCACTGCTTGGCTTTCTTTTCCACCTTGGCCTCTTTATGGTGCCAGCCAGTTCAAACTACCTTTTTCTTCTTCAATATACCAGGCTCTGGTCTAACAAGGCATACCCAGACTGCGCGCCGTCTAATTCAGGCCAGTTTTGACTTCGAATGCTATTTGACCCAACGCTGTGCGAGGACGTGCCTTCTTCGCAAAACACGGTTCTGACAGCGCTGCTGTGTGTCGGCACGTTCCTCTCGTACCTTCCCCAGCATATAAAGATCCTCAACAGACGGTCCAGCGATGGAATTAGCCCGTACTTCATTCTCCTGGGCACGGTTGGCGCCGGGTCGAACATTACAAACATTGCTCTTCTGCAATTTCTCGCCATGCAGTGCTGCACAGTACAGGTAAAGCCACCACAACTAGTAGCGCTTCGCTATACTCTGTGGGCACATGCCGCCTCGCTTGCTTGCTGCTAACACCCGCCCCTGCTGCCGTCTGGCGCCACTTCTGGCTGCTGGTTTGCACTATACGCCTCGCCTCCCTTTGCATAGACTGTTGGCGCATGCCTTGCTGGCCTGCTCGGGATATTCCAGGTGGCGATACAGGGCGCAATGTTCTACATTACATTCATACTATACATGCTATTCTTTCCAGACAAGAACAAGTACGAGCATGCAGCAGCAGCCGTTGCCGACGACGATTCGAGCAACGGCAGCGCTACCGGTAGCGCCGTAGCTGCCGATGCCAGCAGCGACGAAGCCAGCCCGCTGCTGGGCTCACAGGCTGGGCAGGCCCGGATCACGCTGGAGTGGCGAACTGCGCTCTGGGTGGCCGGTGCCATCGTGGCCCACACGCTCATCTGCATTCTAATGAGCACGGCGCTGGTCACTGTAATCGGCCCCTATGCCGCCCTCACGCGGACATGGGCCAGCCTCTTGGGGCTCTTCAGCCTGTGCCTTACATGTCTGCAGTTTATTCCGCAAATCATCAAAACATGGCGGTCTGGCAGCGTTGGTGCTATCAGCATCCCAATGATGATGATGCAAACGCCCGGCGGCTTCGTCTTTGCCTACTCGATTGCGATCCGCCCCGGCGTTAACTGGTCGAGCTGGATATCCACGTTTGTGGCTGCCACTTTCCAGGGAATCCTCCTGATTATTTGCTTGCTATTTGAAGCGCGCGCGAAAGACACGCACGGCGCAAGTGCAGGTGATGGCACCAGCGCTGCTGCAGGCCAGGGCAGCGAAAGCAGCAGCAGCGACACGGTGACAGCGCCAGAGAATGCTGCTGCGGCTGGTGCGCCAGCCTCCACTTAGCAACAATGCCTGTCCATTTCCCCCCTACACACTCTTTTTTTTCTTTCTGGGGCTTTTTTTTCTTCTTCTTTTGCCGCTACATTCACATTCGTGTTTTTCCCAAGATACTTATAAAATGCGCCGATGCTGCCGATTGGAAGCACACCTTGCAGCACAGCTTTCTCGGCCAGCGGCCGCCGCCGCCGCCGGCAGTGTCTACTTGCGGGTTCGCGCATCGCTGCTTGCCTTGCACATTTTCGCCTTGCAGCAGCGGTAGAAGTGAGGGACGCTGTGTCCACCGATTTCCTCGCTGACATGAAGCGTAAAAACGAGGCCGACAGCGACCACAGACACATCATGACGCCTGAATTTCGCGAGTTCTGCGTAGCCACCCGTGAGCACGTTATTTGCTGCTTTGTCTTCCTGGCATTCTTTATATGCTCGTATGTCGCTGTTCGGCACGCTAGCACGCACAAGCAGAGCACTGACGTGGCCACCAGCGGTCGCGAGCGGGTGCAGCGGCGTGGCAAGAGCCGCCGCCATACTCGCTACTTGGTCACGCCTTATTCAACCACATTCCGAGCGCGCCAGATCACGCTTATCATCTCAGCAGTTGGGCTCGCTGCAGCAGGCATGCTTTCTGTCCTCTTGGTCCTCACAGTGGCACTGTCAAATATCATGGACCATGGAGACCCCAAGAGCATTGCTGCCTGGCGCACATGGCTACTACCGCCAACCCTTTTGGTTCCTGGCGAGGCGCTATCCACAGACAGCCTCCGTGTCAGCAGCCCGAGCTCCAGCGCCAGCTGGATTGGCCCGCAGGGTGCACACGACTTCCCGCCCGTCCTGCGCCGCCTTTGGTTCTACCAGTCGAGCATCTCTGTATTCAGCGTCGCTTTCTTGCTCCCAGTGGGCATTCTGTTCGAAAACTCGTCCCACCGGGCAACCACGCTGCGCAGACTGGCTGCTGCCATTGTGCGCTGGTCAGCTGCGTGCGCTATTGCTGCTCTGCTCTGGGAGCTTGTCTGCTTAAAGGTTGCTTCGCTGCGGAGCTTGGGGCTCTACCGCCCACTGTCGCCAAACGCAGCGACGATCCGCTACTCGGTCTACTATGCCATGTGTGTTGCTGGAGCCCTGCCAACTGTCCTTTTAATCGTTCCACGGGGGACGTGGGCGCTGTTTGGCTGGCTGAAGTGCTGCATTGGCCAAAAGAGCAGAGTCGCACACATGGCAGCGCTGCGGCACACACGGCTTGTGTCTGAGCAGGCGCTGATCCAGAAGCGCCTGCATGCGACCATCAAGTCGTGGAGGTGGGAGCATGCTCAGGACTCTGAAGAGTTTGGAGCAGTCGAGAGCCACTCCAGCGCAGATGAGCAGCCGCTACCGACCCCGCCTCGTGACGCAAGGAAGAAGCGTGCTGCTGGTCTGCCTCCGCCACACCCTGAGCTGGGCCTCCAGTCGGGCAAGCCTCGGCTGAGGGCAGGCAGTAGGCTTGCTTCGTCAGCTGGAGCACGCATATCCAGCGCAGCGACTAGGGGCAGCTCCATACCAAGGTCCTTCCGGAACGACGAGCCTGAAGGATGGCTTGGAGGCTCGGTGCCATCGCTGCACAAACAGCCCACCCACCTCCATGCAAGCTCGTCGACAGGTAGCCTCATACAATACCACTCCGATGGGACAGAGCTCAGCGACGATGGCTCGGATGGCTTCTATATGGTGCGAGCCGTGCGGGGTGCTCACAGGAAGCGCAGGCGGGAGCGCGAGCGCGAGATGCAGCGGCTGTCGCGGCAGATCAAGCGGTATCACGCCCAGCTGCTTTTCATCCGTGAGGACCTTGCAAAGCTTGAGGACAGTGGCGTCTTGCTCTCCCCGGCGAAAGATAGCGACCCGCACGGGAGCACAGCACCGAAGCACGGAGCGGAATGGCGGCTTCTGGCCACAATGGCCAGCAACGCTCCATCCGTCGTTTTGTCGGCAGCTGCTGGCCTGTGCTGGCTGCTGGTCGTGCTGCAGGTGGTTCGTGGGGCTCTGAGCGCCATATTTGTTGGCGAGCCTGATCTGACACACAACTTCACATACTTTATTCCTGCGCTGCCCACACCACAGCAGGGTGCGCTGCTTCCAGCAGCACCCCAAATCATCGGTGGTGCCCCCATCGACACCCATGTCCATGCACTACCACCACTGCCGTTTCTCGATTGGGACCAGCTCTCCGTGCCGTCCCTGGTCACAGGTTGCCAGGTGGTGTCTGGCGTGCTTCTGTTTGTTGTTGTTATGTTTGGGCTGCTGTCGTTTGGGACATCGTTTGAGGACTCAGTTCACCCAATGCGCTTCCTGCTCGCGTCGTACTCTGTGGATCTACTGAGGGCGCGACAGTGGCACTGGCTGCCGCGTGTCCTCTTGACCCGGGATGTCCTTGATGCCATCAGTCCGATTAGCAGCCACCCTGCCTTTGCTTCAGTCGACCCACCGACAAAGCTTGTTGGCAGCACATCGTGTATATATTTCTCATCGAGCGCCGACCTGACCAGCTACTATCGCGACCTCCAGCGCAAGTCTGCAGCCTCAGTATCTGCGCCAAACACCCTTCTGCCAGCCGGCATCCTGCCAGATGCGTTTTTCCAGGCAAAAACTTGGGGTCGGCGTGTGTTTCTTCTTTGGAACCGGTCCACCAAGCCTATATCCGGCAAACATTTGCTTGCGTACGTGTGGATCGTCTGTGCTTTAGCTACGACGTGGCCGAGCGTTTTGCGCACTGCTGGGCTTATTTCAGAGCGTGCGTATCTGCTACCGATTGCGTCGCTTGTTCAGCCGCTCTGGATGAAGTATGAGATTGATGAGGAGTTAGCTGTTCACCCCGTGCATGCCCCAGAGTGTCAGACACAGAAATCTGGCAGCATGGATCCACTAGGCACTGCTGACCGCACATCTGCCGGCACAGACAGCCCGGCCCCAGCCGGTGTGACCTTCAGTAGCGGCAATAACACGGTGGACAGCAGCGGTGGTCCCAAAGGCGGTCTCATGTCGGCCTCCTTTTCGGGCAACGGCTACCCCATGCGGATCTCAGCTACTGCCGATTCCGAGGGAAGCGGCACGATCTTGAACAGCAGCGATGAGCCGCATGTGCCAGCCAGCGTCGCTGCAGAGCAGCCAAGCAGCATGGTCTCCAATAGGACTGCACTGCCAGCGCGCACAATCTCACGCCGCGTGCTGCTTCAGTCGCTGTCGCTGGAGTCTCCGCAGCGCTTGCTGGTCAGGTGGGTGCTTGGCTTTACAAAGGCGCATTCTAGCCGCACGGCAGCCGTCCTTGGATACGCTATATGGTGGTTCTTCCCTGATCTTATCGTCCCGCTGTCGCCTACTACTGTCGACTTCCAGCTGGGCTATTTGCCTCAGATTTCCACAACTGCTGCTCCGCCTGCAGCGTATCTGGACCTGCGGCTGCATTCGGAGTGGTACGGGATGCTTCGCAGGCTGAGCCGGAACAGCATCTGGCTGCCGCAAGCTGACGACGGAACGCCGCTGATGATCCAGCCGCCGCCGCCTCCTCCGCTGGCCGCGTCTGATGAATTGCACCGCCAGAAACACGCAGATGAACGGTCCAAATGGGAGCATGTCGCAGGCTTTGCGTCGCTCGTCTGCAGCCTTGTGCTCGCTGGGGCCAAGGCAGCGGGCTTGTACTTGGGCACGCTTTTGCACGCCCTGGCAGAGCGCGTGCTTTCCCTGGCGTCGCTTTGCATTGGCGCGTTGGCAAAGCACTTTGCGCCCTATGTGGAAAGCACTTTCCTTGGCACAGCGCTCGAGAGCATCACAGACTCTGCCTCGCAGTTTGCCTGCGCTTGCGTCAACGCGGCTACTGCCTTTTGGGAGCTGGTGCTGCATCCGCTATACTGCCAAACCCGCTCTGTGGCAGACGGCGTTCTGCATTACACGAGCAGCGCAATTTCAATGATTGTAGCCACAGACCTGCGCACCAGTGGCAGCGGCTTACATGACAACGCCACCAAAGCAGCAGACAGCGGCATTGGGGTAGCGGGTACGGTGCCAGCAGTATTCATATCCGAGTACTGGGCTGCTGCTGTTGCTATGGGCGGCCCTGCAACCCAGAGGCTGCGCCTGGATCTGTGGCCTCACCTGGTCGCTGACACGGATAGCGCCAGAGGCCACCCCTATTACGATGCGGGAAGCAGCCAGCCCCTACCCAAGCGGGCCGACGATCTGATCAGCCCCAGCAGCGCCTCAGCTACCCCACCCGCTGCAAGCAGCCAGGTCTCGGATCACAGCATGCGCTGGTATCCTGCAGACGCCGCAACACCACACAGCCTCTCACTGACGTCACCGGAGCCGCATGTGGATCCCACTTCAGTGCAGCAGACCCGGGACACGAAGCAGAGCGAGGTGAAGTACGATGGCGTGCGCCCAGTCCGAGAGGCGTGGTCGACGCTGGACTGGCTCTTGGCGCTATACAGAACTGTGCTTGGCTTCCTTGTGTGCAGGGCTGTTATTAGCCCCTCACGCCAGTCCAGAGCGCTTGCTCTCTGAGCCGTGTGCAGAGGCACAGCAAGGACGCTCTAAACCGCCCCTGGCAATAAAATAGCCGACGGCGGGGGAGCACAAAAATGCAGCAGCCGAGGCAGCCACCCACCATGCTGTCTTGTGCAGGCAATAAAATCAGCGAAGGGACCCAAGCACAGGCTCTGCATCTCCGCCCTCTTTGTTTCCACTGTCACCCTTTTTCCGTCTATATAGCTAAATGTAAATAGAGCCCGCCGAACTTCCATTCCATTCCATTCCTCCACTTGCCTCTTATATAGCCGCTTTTGGAATCTAGCTTTTTTATTTTTAGCCGGGTCATTTTGAGCGAGCTGATGGACATTGCTACTGTCACCACCACCACCACCACTGGCCTTGGCACTGGCGCAGCGAGCTTGGTTTCCACAACCTTGGCAACTATGCTGACAACTGCCATGAGCGTGACAACGAGCACCGCTCTGAGCACGACAACATCGATTTCGGGGGCCCCAGGCGACTCCGAGGAGCCGCCGCCTGAAGAAGAGGAAAAAGTGTCGTCGCAAGCACTCCTAATTCTGGTGTCGCTTCTC
>MU604005.1:0-40575 GCA_025201845.1 Martensiomyces pterosporus | reverse complement strand
AACTCTGTCTTTGCTGCGTGGATGGATAGCCACCACTTCCCGAAGTACCGTGTTACCTATGGAAGCGACCCCGTTCCTCGTCTCCCGGCCGGTGCTGACTACAAGCACCACACGCAGGAGATCTACTACAGCGCCGGCAACCAGATCAAGTTCTGCAGCCCCACCAATGGTGAGGACCCAGCCTGCATGAACAAGATCTCCATCGCCAACATTAGCCTCAAGGACCACAGCGCATACCCCGGCCTTGAGATTGTCCCACACGCCTGATTTTGTGCTCAAACAGGCTGCCCCTGCTCGCCGGATCGCTTGCGAGGCCTGGGCGCAGCCGTACATGATCGAACTGGCAGATGCCGGTGTCGTGAATTAGAAGTAGAAAACTTGTGAATACTAAGAGTATGAATCAGTATGAATACTAGATGAATACGGGAGTGGAAACTAAGCGAGACTGTGGCCGCCTCCTACCCAGCGGGAGAGGGGGCACTTTTATAACCGAGTAGATGATGTTGTAACCAGGTCCACCATTCCCTCACTAACAAGCGTTTCTTCTTTCTTTTGTCCGTCTGCTTGATATAACACTCAAGATATGCTGTGAGATACACGTATGGAAGAATGCACTCCCTCCAAACGCGACAGACTGTAACAGGAGGCAGCAGCTGCTTGAACTCGTGGGTAGTGAAACCCTTCACTAATCCATTGACATAGCACACGAATACCTTTCGTAGTATGTTCAAGTGCAGGTCCTTTACATGGGTCATCCTACAAACGTAGGGCAATAGAAAAGTAGAATAATTCAAAAGAGTGCAGAAGAGAAGAGTGAGAAGCGGAAATCTAGCGCAGATTGGATAAGAGTGTATATCACCAAGAACTGGTACTCAGCAGGGCAGAAGAAATGCAAGCCAGAGAACAGTCGCTGCGCCCCCACATCGTGTGGTGTGTGGACCAAAATATTGCTAGGAGCGAAGCAGCAGGTTTTGGCAGCCAATGGCTGATCAAAAGGGAGCACTGCCAGGTGTCCTACGCGCCAACGCTGTTTGTTTTGGTATGTCGCGGTGCAGCAGGTTGCAGCACCTCAGGATCTCTCCGTGTGCACGCATGGCATCGGCCAGCACCACAACAAGTTCGTCGCCACTCCTCACCAAATCAAGCGCCTCACCACATGGCAGCATCACAGCAACCACCAGCAGCCCGCTGGGAATGAATGCGTGCTCAGAGTCCCCATCTGAATCGACAGCGCTGTCCTACCGCTCGCTATATGCCTGCGTGATTTCTGGCTAGTATATCACAGTTGTCATGTCCTGCCAGCCGCACCTGCCCATGTGACGTAAATCGGATTCGTGCTGACAAAAGCTGTAGGTAGGTAACATTGCTGTATTCGTTTTTGACAACTAAAGGCATGCGAATGCTCGGCAGCAGTTGGCGAACAGCACATGTGGGTGTTTATCAGATGAGGCCGCTAGCGGCAAGAAGCACACCAGCGATGATGGCGACTGGTGCAGAACCCATGAGCTTGCTGGCAGGAGCCGAGTTGGGCTTTGGTGTATTGGCGTTAGCCTGGCTGGTCTGAGTGGCTGAGGCGCTGGTCTGGCTGCCAGTGCTCGAGGCAGTCGACGTGGGCGAGGAGGAGTTGGATGCAGTGTCGTAAGTGAACGTGGCCGTCGAGAGGAAGTCCGACTCCTTCAGGGGGGTCGCTTGGGTCAGCAAGCCGATGTATCTGCAAAAGGTCGTGAAGAAGTCAAAACCCTTCCTGGTAGTGCACTGGGCGCTGGCAAAGTCGTCATTGATGGCCACGATGTTGAGCAGGCCAACGAGGCCAACCGTGTTGTCCGAGCCGGTTTTGGCAAGGAGGCAGCCGCCGTTGCACACGTTGGTGCTCTTTGACACGGGGGCAAGGCACATCGAGTTGGTTAGGTTGGCGTAGGGAGCCCAGACGTTCGTGCACGCGGACTTGTCTCCGACCTTGAGCGGCAGCTGCTGCAGTGCAGTTGCATACGAAGAGCTGGAGTTTGCAGACGTGGACCCCCATCCGATAGCAGAGTACAGAGTATTCGCCTTTGTCTCGGGCTTGCTGATGATCTTGGCGCCAAAGCCTGAGCTGGTTGTGTTGGAGCCGGGGATGGGCTGGGCCAAAATGAGCACAGCAATGTTGTCCGAGTTTGCGATCGAGTTGTACCCCGGATGGACGGTCACAGTCTTTGGGGACGCATAGGTGCCGTTGCCCTTGAAGAGGCCAGCCGTGTTGCCCGAGCCAACCTTGGCCACGGCGTCGGTTGGGTCGCCCTGTCCAACAACGACGCTTGCAGCGGGGAGAGCCTTGTTGCTGACCGGGTCTGCAACGCAGCTCGCTGAGGTGATAAGAATGGTTGGCGAAACAAGCGCTGCGGTGCACAGCAAGGCACTCTTGTTGATGCTAGTGACCACAAAGGCAGAGAAGGGAAAGGCAGTAGCGGGGGCAGCAGACCCGCCAACAATGCGCTTTTCAAAAGCTGTGACACCACCGCCAGCGGTGGCCGCAACAACGAGCGCGATGGTAGAGAGCTTCATAGCAAACGCAGGTATAGAGAGCGCGGTGTGTGCGTTAGTGTGTGTGTGTGTGTGTGTATGCTGTGTATTCAGGGCGAAATGCGTTAGTGTAGGATGCGTTGAATTAGGTTTGAGGGCTTGTGAGAAGAGGCGTATTGACGAGAGGAGAGGGACGTTACAAGCTGCACCCTCAAGAAAGCACACAGAGGGGCGCGCATTTATGAATAGATTCACACATGCAGGCTGAAAGCAGCGAAAACAAGGAGGCATGGCAAAAAAGCTTCCCAAGACGCAAACAATGCCATTCATGTGATTGACAAGCCAGCACAAACAGGTTCTATTAGTCCGAGCAAGCTGCTAGGCCCACGTATTCGTAGCAGCGCCCTGTTGCGCCAGTTTAAAATAGCGCCGATGTGCAGCTATAAATGGCCAGAAAAGAAAACGCGCATACACCTGTATATAAATGTGCTATTAATGGGCAAACAGGCTGTGCTGCATGTCTTCCATGTATGAACTGCTTATCCAGCGCATGTGTAGCGGCCGTCGCGTCAAAGAGTCTATACTATAGCTAACCCGAACTGCGCATTGCCATAGACCTCTGTGAGCACCATAGAATCGGTGATTTAGCAATGATGCCACTCGTTGACCAGTGCGTTCAGTATCATTTAATGTAAGAGAGCCAGCTGCCCCTGTATACGCGTAGCTGCTGTTGCTCGCAGGCATATATAACTATCCAGCCTTCATCCTTTGTGCCCTTTGTATTATGCCGGATATCTTGGTAGTATTTGACAAAAAAAAAGGCAGTTCGCATAGAATACCGCATTATGAAGGTGCTTTCCTCTATTCTCCTATTCACAGGTTTGGGCGGTTTTTGCGCTGCCAGTGCTATCCCAACACAGCATGCTGTTGGCGATCAAAGAGTCACCAATGGCACAAATGCAACGCAGGGCCAGGCTCCTTTTCTTGTTCGGCTCAAAATTAATGTTGACGGAGAAACCAGACTATGCGGTGGCACCATAGTTGATGCCACTACCATTATCTCTGCTGCGCACTGCATAAGGTCTCCCGAGGATCCATACACTCTTCCAGCACCCCGCAACACATACGTCTTTTATGGCAGCAACCTAGCAAGAAACACCAACTATGTCCGCGCCACGTCTTTGGCTGTGCACCCCGACTGGGATTGGTATACTGTTGAAAATGACATCTCGATTATAAAGATAGAGCCCCTCACTTTTGTTAAGGGGTATGTCGAGCCAATTACCATCTACAGCGGCCAAATCAACCCCCTGGATGCACTGCAGATATATGGATGGGGCGTCACCGTGACGGGAGGAACTAGTGCCAACTTGCCGGCAAAACTTCAAACTAGCCGCATATACGTTTCCAAGCCAGCTGACTGCCAGGTAATTGTGTACGACTACAAAAGCGCTAACGGCCCGCAGATCTGCGCAAACAACCACTACAATATTGGCGTTGATGTTTGCCAGGGCGATTCAGGCACAGGCACGACAATCTATGCGAATGGACAGCAGTACCTTGCTGGCCTCGTCAGTTTTGGGACAGACGCCGAGGGCGATGCCACTTGTGGCGAGGATGGTAGCTTTGGCGTGTACACCAACGTCTACTACTACCTGCCATGGATAGAGTCCACTCTTGGCTACAAGCTCACTCCAGGACCCAACAGCACGCTGCCGTCATCTGCAACGCCCATTTCATCCACTACACCAACACCCACCTCATCCGCCAAACCAACACCCACTTCATCCGCCAAACAAACATATACACCGACAGCCACTCCTTCAAGGACCTGCTTCTTCTTTGTCTGCTTCTAGGATGTTGCAATAGACACATTTATCCCTCAAGTGCACAGCGGCTAAGCGAAAGAAAACCAGCAGATGGTCAATGAGGAAACGGGTCTTTAAATACAAAGGTGCAGGTCGATTCCTTTATAGTCAATAGCTGACCGCTGGCCACTCGATAAAGGTGCATACGCCTTTAGGATAGGCACCATTTTGGCGGCAGCAGCAGTCTGCGACAGGGCCTCTCCGCTGCTGCCAGCGTTTCGCATCCCGGTTGCGCAGAACGCATTGCGGCAGTAGTCGTGCCCGCACCCATGGGTGAGCTGGGTATGCAGAGTGCGCGCTAGTCGCTTTAGCAGCTTCACATGGCTGGGATCATACTCGCCAGAGTAAAAGGGCCCAAAGCACACGCTGCATAGCCCAAGCGGGTTGGATGGCGCCCGCTCCCTGCTGCATTCACGATTGGCACAGGGCACCATGCTTGCTTTCGCAGCCCTGTCTCTCATGTCATGCAGCCGCATGTGTACCTGAACCTGGCGAATCCGCACATTCGCCTGGCACTTGGCACAAGATATAGTGCGGTTCCCGCAATAGGACTCGTGTGCATGCAGCCCAAGCATCACATCCTCAGCCTCCAGCGACTTGAGCCCCTGCCGCTCAATGTTGTGGCAGTATCGACACTCGATAAGTCGATCGGGACAGTCGCTACGCCGGTGCCCGGCCAATTCAACGACCGACTCATATTCAGGAGCAGGCTCGCATGAGCAGGCTTGCGGCGAGTGATAGAAATGATCGTGCTTGTCCTGGTCGCCAACAGCGCCTGCCTCGTTGCACTTGTCACAGTGCCAGTGCTGCGCTGCCTCGTCACTACCACGCTTGAAAACTCTGTCGCATTTGGAGCACTTGACGTTGTTTCGCTGGCATACTATTGTGTGCATCTCGAACCGCGCCTTGGGTACCAGCGAGTTGCAATTTGTGCATCTGGTCACTGCTGAACTTGAGCCATCGGTGCCCATGTCTGTCGACGGTTTTGATGGAGTAGTAGGCAGCTCAGTCGATGCACCGGCACTGCCAAATACGGCACTTATTGTAGCGTGACAGACGGGAGAATACCCGATGAGAGACACATGCACGCTATTTGCTCCACTGGGCAGCTCTGATCCATATATGCGCAACGACTTTTCGCGATGCGATGGCGGTGAATAGTCGTGCCATGTGCTGTCTAGTGGTCCTGGTTGACGAACAAGCAAGCTACCGAAGAGCGAGGCGTCTCCATCTACGCAAGTAGCTACAACAGTGGCCAAGCTGGTGCCTGCCGGGATATGTAGCTGAAACAGACGACTCTGGCCCTTTTCCACCGTCACATCCACCGACACACCTGGCTGGAGAGTATCTACGACATCCGGAGTACTGGCACCAGTGCGTCTGCCTTTGCTGCTGCTGCTGCTTCCCAATCCAATCGCATCGTCGCCATCCGTCTCCGCATGTATGATATCCACGGTCAAATCCGTGTCAACTACATCGACAGCATCCGCTGGCTCGAGCTCGGTGACCACAAAAGATATAGGGTCGGGGATCCCATGGACAGGCACCCTAATTGTTTCTCCTTTGAAGAGAACCGTCAGTGTTGTCCGCATAAAGGACTCCAACAGCGACCGGAGATCAGCGACTGACCGAGCCTCCTGATCCAGTGCCTGCAGTTTAGCAAAGGAGCCCTTTTCGAGCCGTACAAACTCGACCATCACTGCTGCGTCCTCTGCCAGTTGCGCCTCCTCCATCAGCCAGCCTGGAATTCCCACACACCCTTCTTCAAAGCTAAATTCGCGCACACCGCAGAAGGCAGTAGCGCTGTCAGACCTGCCTCCTCGCTGGCTGAGCCGGAACACCAGTGGCGAAGGGAGCTGGCTGGAATGTTCTGGGCGAAAGTCGCTATCATTGCTTCTGCTGCTGCTGCTGCCACTGCTGCTGCCATTGCGGTCCAAGAGTGCCGAGAGATACGACTGCGGTAGATATATTTTATCTGAGTACCTGTTGCTTGAATCAACCCTTCTGCAGGAGAGACTCCGTGTGAATTCCGCTTTAACAGCCAACATTATGAATAGAACAGTAGAAAATGCACTCAAATGTAGGGAATGCAGAGGCAAGCGGAGCAGGGGCGGCCAGAAATACAAGGCGAGAAGCGGACGCCCTGCCTGTCTTGTATTATTAATGTGCACTGACGTAATGCCAAATCAGCAAAGAGGAAATAAAACAAGTCACGAACCGAACTGAGTGAGCCGCGACCCACATACGTTTCCACATCATATTGGACCTTCAGCATATACATGCGATTCATTTCACGAGCAGCAAGAACGGGCCTGTAAAACACCATGCGTGCACCATCTCCTTCATGGCAAAGCGCCACATGTCTTACGGCTACACGGCATAAATCCGTGCCCTATGCAGCATGGGGAGTCGGAGACTGGCATTTCCTCTCTCTTTCACTCCTTCATTACTTCCGCTGTTTTGGCGATATATATTTCAGCGGTCCACGACGCTTGGCAGCACCACTGTGACTTGCGAGGGCCCTTATGCAGAGCAATACATAGCGCCTACCAGAAACCAAGCCAAAGTCTGCTGTACAGATTTACCAACAGCACCGATGGACCGTGTCACACTCAGCCTCAGGCAAATATTTACCGGCTTTTCCCAATGCTATGGGCCATCTGGGCCCACCACCATCAGTGGCTGGCCCACCAACTGGATGGCGGCCTCTGGAGCCACTGCGCTTGAGCACATGGACTCCCAATTTGATGGGAGTCTCTGACCGTGTGAGTGGACACATGGCGTTCTGTAGAGCAATGCGACTCTGCTCACCGCTTTTGGTGGTGGGGCCCGGCGTAATCTCACTCTTATGGTCAACACCAAGACATGTGTTGAAAGGTTCAAGGTGATCCCACAAAGTGGCGGTCATTGTTTTGATCTATGGCCGCGCTGGCGTCTGCTGGCACATGATGCCAACGTTCCCCGGCATGGACCACCACCAATGTGAGTCCCAGGACAACGAACGTGTATTCGTTTGTGGGGGAGGGGCGCGACAGCTCTGAAGAGGCCATGCGTGTATCCCCTGCCACAATAGCCTTCCCTAGCTGCTTCGTTTATGGCGGGTTGGCTGAAGGAAACTTTGCTGGGGATGATCAAGAAGGGACGCCGCCGGCGCACTGAGGAGCACGGCCACGTGCGAATCACCGACTGAGCATCTGTTCCTCCTATCCGGTGTCAGGTCAATGGCAATTGCCGCATGCGACGCGTTTTATAGCGGCATTTGCCCGGCTAGCTGCATGGAACCCCTGTGGAGCGTCGCTGGCACCCTCCCTACTCGCTGCCCTGCAGACAAGACCTATATACCCACTCTGATCACCGCCAACAAGCTCTCTGACATTGGGGGCAGCGACTCTACAGGCAACATCCTAGCCGCTGCTACATGCACAGGATGTGCTGCTTGCTCGCTGCATATTTACGTGCTGCATGACGTGCGCTCCCCGCATTGGGTGGGCTTGCAAGGCTACACAGGCAGACATAGAAAGCGCGGTTCACATTGATCGAGAGTTCCTGGCTGTGCCAAATATGCTGCATCCCAACCAGATGCTGATTTAAATTTAGAAGCGCCCACGCAAGCATTCTGATTGGAGCTCCCAAGGCGAGAGTAAAGGAGTGACCGGCGCTTGCACAAAGGGGCTAAGAGCAAAGCTGTTTTGGCTATCGAGTTACTTTGTGTAACCGCAGAGAAGAGAGTATCGCACATAAATACTGGGCTGGCATTCTCAGCCGGTGCGAGTTTTTGCCCGCTTAGCCCTTTCCCCCTATCCCCTGTACCTTCAGCCACCTCTACTTTACATACGTTTTGCTGCTGCGACCCATGAAGACGAGCAGCCCTGTATTTGCCGCCGCATCAGCAGCTCTTGCTATGAGCGCTGCCAAGGCAAATGCCCAGCAGCTGAATAGCGGCAGGGACAATGCCGCCAATCAAGCCGGCTTATCTATTAGACCGCGTGCTGTGGTAACTATATTTGCAACCCAGTTGTCTACGCTGCCAAGGACCTCGGCAACATCTGGTATCCACATGGAGACCCCTGCTTGTTCGCCTTCGTCGCCAAGTACCAAGCCGCCCACCACCACTACCACCACATCCAAGGGCAAAGGACAGCACACTGTGGTCGAGATCCAAACCACAGTCATCAATGGCGAGACTCAGCTGTACCCGGTAACAATGCTTGTCGATGATGAGGTAGCGCCTGGCGAGACATACACGTCGACGATCGTTCAGGCTGGCGAGACGAGGGTTGTTATTGGCACGTATGGCGCACACTCGGCGTCCAAGAGCTCGGGAGCCACGAGGCTACTGCTGCCGCCGCTCATTGCTGGCAGTGCTCTACTCGTAGCTCCACCCGTTGCTGCCATTGCTGCCATTGCTGCCATGTTCTAACACCAAGGCCCCGCTGTGGGCGAGTGGGAATGTCAACTTGTTCGGGTTGAATATAGAGTAGAAAGAATATCTTACAGATAGGGGAGGAAAAAGAATAGAGGCACGGGCATCATGCTACTCCACACAGCACCGTGTCTACGGGATGCAAGCGGCGCCCTCCACACAGAAACAACACGTACACATAGTCTAATAATAAACATATAAACATCGTTTTTTTTGGGAGTGCGTTCACCTTCCACAGCAAACGACCGACTTTAGCTTTGACCCCCAGCTGCTGCTACCGCCATTCGATCTCGACGACGAGTTCATGCCTCCGCTATATGTAGTGGTGGCAATGGGCATGCTGTCCATGGTTGGCCGTGCTGGTGGCCGATACGAGGTGGCATAGTAATCAGTAGCCGCAGGCAGCTGCTGCTGGCGGCCAAAGCGGTGGCTCTCGACCACAGCCATCTCCTCAGCACGCAGTGGCGGCGGGACATGGTCGTTCAGCCTGACATTGTAGATGTCGCTGCTGGTGTTCTCTCCTGACGCCGACGAGCCCCGAGACTGAGAGTACGTCGGGTAAATCGACGTGCGTATTCCATAGGGACGAGGCCCAGTTGTGGCGTAAGGGTGCAGCACATTCTGGTGCTGCTGCTGCTGTTGCTGGTACAGAGCGTGCGGTGGAAGCAGCGGTGGCGGAGGAGGCGGAGGAGGGGGCGGGGGCGGGGGTTGCTGAGTGCCGACCATGTTCCCTGGTCGCAGGTGGTTGGCGATATGCACAGGCGTCTGTCGAGGCGACACAGGCCCTCCAGGCATTTGGCTGATTTGGTAGCTGTTCAAGTTTGGAGGCAGCAGCGACATTCGCGGGTCAACCGGGGTGTCTGGACTGACAGGGAACGAGTCGGCAGTGAGTATAGTGTCGACGCCGTCGCTGCTGGACTGCCGCGTTTCATAGTACCCAATGCCGACTCCATCAGCTCCGCTTCCATCTGTCGGCTGCCGAAGCAGCGCTGGTTTGGGCGGAATAGCGGGAGGCATGTGTGCTATCGGCAAGAACTGCGGCGATGCAGGCGTGGATGGGGGCGAGCTGACATGGACGGCTCCTGAAGAGCCTGCCATCTTTGGCGGAGTGCGTGTAGCCAGACTCTGCCAGTCAAACCCTTTGAAGAACGGGTGTGCCTTCAGTTCTTTGAAACCGCCGCTTTGTGTCGACCCCAGCCTCTTTTCTGGCTCAAGCACCAGAATACGCTCTACCAAGTCCCGCTGAAGTTCGGGGATGTCGGGCGGGAATGTGTAGTTGAGCTTCAGGACCTTTTGGAAGGTCTGGTACTCGTTCGAGCCCTTGAACGGCGGCCGCCCAGTGAACATCTGGAATGCGATGCAGCCGATGGCCCACAAGTCAGAGTTCCGATCTGCTGCCTTGTCGGTAAGCAGCTCAGGGGAGACGTACTCGGCGGTGCCGACAAACGAATATGCGCGCTGGTCCGTCTCGTCCTTTGCAAACATTTTTGCGGTGCCAAAGTCGGTGACCAATATATGCATATCGTCGCCCAGCAAAATGTTTTCCGGCTTGATATCTCTGTGAAGCGTGCGCTCCATGTGCATGTACTCGACTGCTACGATAATCTCGGCCAGGTAAAACCGCGCACATTCCTCTGACAGCGCACCCAGCTACACGCACACAAATAGAAAACGCATTAAAAGAGGGACAATAAATGGTGCAGGCATCAGCTTTTTTTTTCTTGCTCTGTGCTCACCAGGCTCGGTACCGCAGAGTGAAAACCAGTCTTGAGCAGGACTGTGGGGGTGAGTGAGAGATAGCACTCACTCGCACATAATATGTATACGCACGAAAGGCCTGACTAATCATTTGCAGACATTATGTATTGTAGGACGCACCGCGCTATGTGTGCGCCGCTCATTGTGCACGTGTTGCGTGGCCATCTCGTGCATGCACTGTCTGTTCCGTCTTGGGGACATGGGCAGCATAGCTCGAGAGACAGACGTGTGTGCAATACATATGAATGAATATGCGGCGCGATAGGCTTACCTTTCGGATCCACGACAAGAGCTCGCCGTTACCTGCCAGGTCAATGATAAAGTACAGGCTCTGCGAGTCCTGGAAGGCATAGTGCAGACGAACGATGAACGGGTGCTGCAGGGCCTGGAGGATATCCCGCTCAATGTTGACGTACTTTATCTTCTTCTCCTTGATGATGTGGCGCTTGTCAAGGATTTTGGCTGCATACACTTGGCCAGTCGACCTTTCGGTGGCCTCAACCACCGTGGAGTAAGAACCTTCGCCAAGAGTGCGACCAAACTCAAAGTCTGCAACAGTGCGCTTTCGTGCCGAGTGCTTTGCATTGTGGTGGTGATGGTGTCCACTATTGTGCGGCTGTTGATGGTGGTCTTGCTGCTTCCGCACCACGTCAGCTCCGGCTTCTGGCGACGACGGCGATGGCGACGACGAAGAGGTGGGGGGAATCACACTTTGAGGGGTTTGAGGAGTAGCGGCAGCGGCATTAAGGGCCTTGGTCGTTGACTGAATTGAGTGTGCAGGTGAATCGCTGGTTGAATTGAGTGCTCCTACCGCCTCGGCTGCAACAATCAAGGTATGCGAGGAAGCCGCTGGTATAGCCACTGCCGCCGTTGCCGCCGTCCCTGCTGCTGTTGACGACCGCAAGTTGGCGGGCTTTGGCGGAATTCGAGGGCGTTCCCGCATTTCCGCTGGCTCCGACTTTGCCAAGGCTTGTGTATGCTTCTTTTTCTGTACCTCATCGCCCAGCTTACTACTATTGCTGACTACCGTATCGCCAGCCTGCCACGGCTGTTGCTGCTGCTGCCTTGTGTAGCTGCTGTTGTCACTGAAAGCACTGCCAACAGTACTCATTTCTACTGCCGGGGAGTATATGCTATGCCGCTGTGCCGCTGGCGCCTTCCGCGACATTCCTTTCTAGTTTGTAAATGGCTGGCAGTTTGCCTGTGCGCGTCTACTGTAGGCCCTGTATGTTTGCGTGCTTGGGGCAGACGGATGCGGATATCCAGACTCACGACAACGTGTTTCCAGGTCAGTCTATGGCGTGTATGCGTGTACGTATGCGTGGGCAGCAGCCGGTGGTGCGGTCAATAAGGTATGGAGGTGAAAGAGCACGAGTGGAGGCTAGCAAAGAGGGAAAAAGGAAGCAGAGACAGGAGGTGTATCAGGACCTTGGTAACAAAGGGGTGTCTGTGTCGGTGTCGGCGTGGGTGAGCGGGGGGACAGCGTATAGCAAATGCGACAAAAAAAGAAACACGGTTAGAGTACAGGCGACAATAAAGTTATGATAATAAGAGGGCTTGGTAGATTTGTTTCTCATTGCACACATGGAGAGGAAGGAGAGGAAGAGGCGTGCGTGGAGTGGAGAAAGCAGGCCGTGACTGAGAGAATAGTGGGAAGGATTAAGCGCCCGCTCGCACGCGCCTATTGGCTGGGCGGGCGGGCATCGGGGGTGGAGAGCCTGCGTGCGTGTGTGGAAAATAGCCCTTTTCACAGCAGCAAAGGTGCTCTGTGCGACGCCATAGGCCTCAATCCTTTCCAGGCGTGCCCAATGGCGCCCCAGCGTATGCTGTGCATGTGGAGGAGGGCGGGCACCCAAGACCGCATGTGTGAGCAGCAGCAAGCAATTGAAGCAGAAGCAGAGGCTGGCCATGGTGCAAGGCTGCCTCAGACGCCGTCGCCGCCTCAGCCTGGGCTCCGGGCTTGCTTTGTGCATACATGCGAAATAAGGCACAGCATGGGCACATTGATTTCCTGTGCCGCTTTTGGGGCCAAGCACTGCCAAGACGGGTGCATACAGGCTTTTGGGTGCTCAAGAGAGGCATTTTGACGCTGAATAGGGGCAGGCTATTTTGCGCAAAACTTACGCAGCATCCAAACTTACAGCCGCCAACAATGGGCGAATCCTCCGACACACTATAAATAGGCAGCAGTACCCTATTTATAAGCGCCTTTACGCTGCAAGTGGCATAGAAACATAAAACCCAGGTATAGTGAGCCAGGCGGATTTGAAAGGAGGTGGCAAAGGCAGTGCTGCTTTGCGCCCTCTCTCGATCGCAAGCCGCCATATTGCTTACAGCAACAACAAAGCCGGGGCGAATAGGTGAATCAATTGTATGTGCGCAAAAGGCAATATGCCCTATGGCCACAAGGCCTGGAATGCGCTGACGCACTTATTGCGCGATCGGCTGCTCTTGCATCTATCAGAACACCCATGCTCTAGATCGCAGTTCTCAAGTAGTGCTTGAGGCAGCCACGATAGCTGGCTACTAGATGTGGCCTGGGCACAGCACACGCTCCAACGAGGCCGGCGATTGTGCACGTGACACACCCCGAAACACATCCACATAGCACATTTGCATCTATAAGCCTGCTGGTATACACAATCCGCCACACGCTGGCTCGATGCAAAACACCGCTCCTTCCCATATCCCCACCCACCAATAACAGCATTTCACTCATCCACTGCTGTCACTGCAGGTGCAATACCAAAGGCATGAGCGCGACAGCAGCTAGCGTAAAGCATGGACAGCAAAGGAGTGATATTGGCGCGTGCGAGCTGGAGAGCCTTGTGATCATATCGGGTCCATGCTCGGCACTGCCCGAGCGGTGCGAGCGCAGAAACATACCTTCTGGCCTGACCTATAGACCAGTGGTGGAGGCCCACGACGGAGCCGAGCGCATATACAGCAAATACAATTTGCCACTGTTTGAAATTATCGGTGAAGACGGCAATGCGAGCAGCTCAGGCGACAACAGCGAGGGAGCCACAGGCAAGGCTGAAAACGCGGCTATAGCAAGTATAGGGGACTGCCCTGCTGCTGCTGTGTTGCGGCGCAGAAGAAGAGGCCGCCAAGGCAAAATTGCATATCCGCAGCGAGCGTGTAACGGTGCAAAGGCCGCTGTGGGAAGGCCCAATGAACCAGAGGAGGACTTGAGCGATGCACACTATAGAAAGCTGCACAGAAAACCCGAGTATGTGGAGAAACGCGTGCGCAACCGCGAGATAGAACTGTACCAGTATGCAAGGTGGCAGGAAGGACAGCGGATGGAGTCGGTAAGGTCGAGACTAATGAACCACCTGCCTCTCCACCTGGCCGCCAACGACGGAACTGGTTCAAACAGCGATGCAGGCACTCAGACACATAGCAGATGCGCATCGCCCATCTCATCTGCAACCAAAGGTACTGACGGTGAGGCTGCTGTTGCTGCTGCTGCTGCCGATCGCATTGTGGACTCGACAAATCCGCACAAGGACAAGCTTGGTGCAAGCGATGATACCTCAATAATGATCAACGACACGCTAAAGCAGCTTGACTCCATCCGGCCCCCACCTCAGTCCATGTCTGGCCGCCGGCGGAAACCAAAGATCGGTATGCGAAAGGAGCTTGCTTCTCTGTTGGACTCGATGGGGTATCAGGAAGCGAGAGCACGGAGTTCACGAGGCTCACCATCTGTAGCCACGCCGTCGACCAGGTCAGGTTCGCCAGATATAGCCAACAATGGACCAAATACCAGTGGGTCAGTTGCTGACACAACCTTGCATCCGGCAACCAGCAGCGATGCCAAGATGGTTCTGTTGGACTCTGAATGCATCACCTTGCAGCCACCTCTTTCGGAGCTAGAACAAAAGACAGCGCGCTCTGGTGGAGAGATTCTCGAGCAGCTCCTTATCCAGGCATCTCGTCTCCCCCCAGCATCGCTTGTCGCCTCATCTGCAGTGTCTTCAGCTGCAAACACACCTGCTGAGTCAGACAATGAGGATGAAGTGGGTACAACTGCAGACTCGACTGAAGATATAGCAGCTGATGATGGCGATGATAGGCGTGACAGTGATGCGGACATCTCTTGCTGCTGCCCACGCGACTTTTCTCTGCCACAGCGGCTATACGGCCATATGATAAAACAGCGAGAGCAATAGCGATTTCCATTTCTTTTGTGGCGACCCTATGTTGAATACGGATTGTTTGAACCTTCATTTCGGGAATGTGTATAATAAGAAGGTATTGTGGTACATATAGCCACTGTACCCACAAAGCTGCTTTTGCAAGAAAACAGTGGGCAATGCCAGCCTGCGCTCACAGCGATGGGCAGAGTAGGCATGCTCCGGTACAGGGTCCGGATTGAGCAGCACCATTTCTGGCTGGCCCAGGTTGAGCTCAGGTGCATTGCGGGGCTGGGTGGCGAGGGTGGATGGCAAAAAGCGGTGGGAGGCGGATTGCTTGTTCGTCTGAGCTACCTGTGTGATATTATCGTCAGCAAATCAGAGAGGTGGCTAGTCCACCAGCGCGTCTCGCTGTTGTAGTATAGTGGCAGTACATCACGTTGTGGCCGTGTCGACCCTGGTTCGATTCCAGGCAACAGCACTTCTTTTGCCCTTCCTTTTTGCCCCTCTGCTTGTCGCTGCCCTCGCCGCCACAGACGACCACCGCTCGCACCACCTTGCTTCTTCCTCCTGCCTCCGTTCTCCGCTTGCTATCCCTTGCCTCTGCCTCGTCTGGAGCACCCTCCGTTGCTCCTGTCTTTTTTTTTCTTTCTGCCTTCCCGCACCAGCTGGTGGGCTTGTCTTTTCTCTTTTCGCTCCAGTGCTCAGCGTTGGTGTCTGCCACACGCGGTGCTACATCGAAACAGCACGCCATCCAATTATGCCAGCGCCGCTGAAGCCGTGAGAGGAACGCTGCTGCATCCCCTCGCTGTTCATGGCTCAGCCCAGCGGCAAGTATGTAGCTGCTGCAGGGACTCCTCGTTCTCGCTACCGCTGCTACTCGGTGCACTGCTATTCAGACACCTGGTGCTCTGCATCCGCGGAGCAGGTGTAGAGGCTGCTGCAGCTGCCACAGCGTCGTGTCTTGCCAGTGCCGCCCCAGCAGTGGCAGTGGTGCATGTGTCAGCTAACCAAGGTAGTATTCGCTGCCGCGTGTGCGTCTACTCCTCAGAATTCCGCCTTGTTTTGGATGGGAAACTCGTACTTTTCCGGACACATCCCCTGAGGTCAAAGAGGTAGTAGTGGATGATTTGCGAGTAGAGCCACATATTGCATTGGTGTTTACGCAGTGCTCTATGAAATGCCAAGCACTATCTTTCCTTATGCTCCTTAGCTGGCCCTGCTACGGGAGTCCTTTTAGCTTCTTGGCTCTTGGTAGGATTCATCAGGAAAACACCAGTTCAATCAAAAAGGCGTTACAACAGTAGGTGGTGGTGGAAGACCTGTAAAATTAAAGCCTGGATTGCCTGCGGCATTGCCTGTGGTCTTGATCCCTAGCTGATGGCACTGGTCAATTTGCAGGCTCTGTGGGCGCTGAGTTTTCTGCAAAACATCAGGGGCCTCAACGAATGTCATAACCATGCCCATGGCGAAATGTATATCCATGTGGCAGTGCAGCAGCCAGACACCAGGGTTGTCTGCTCTGAAGCGGACCTTGATATACTGGAACTCGGGGATGTTCATGCTATCACGCCTCATAGGTATGCCATGGCTCGTGACCAAGGGTGCGACAGTGAGATTGGTGTTGTTGGCTGTGAATAGTGGTCCGTACTCGGTGATCTGGAATGTATGCCCATGCAGGTGAAGCGGGTGTGGGAGCGCGTTTGGGTTGTTTATAACCAGCTCAACCACCTCCAAGTGGCTCAGAACCAGGGCGTGTGTTTGTGTGCCGTATACAGTCTCATTAGTCGCCAGATCCTGCATGCTAAGAGCGGTGTAAAGCGACGGGATAAGTGGCTGAGCGTAGGTAATGTTGTTGATGTGGTCGAGACGCTGTCCAGTAGAGTACAGGTTGTTTCCGATGGTGAGGTTGATCGACCGGTCGATAGGCAGCGCGGGCAGCTGGTCCAATGCGCTGAGGTCAATGTCCTTCGACCATGCTATTGTCTTTTCGTCGACAACCACGCTCTTGAGCGGTGCATCTTTCTGATACTCAACCACGCCTAGGTAGTTCCGTGGGTTTTGCCCAGTGATGTTTGGAACAAAGTCGGCATACAGCATAACCTTGTAGTTGTAGTTAAAGTCGACCGAGCTGTGAGCAGTGACGAGCACAGAGTAACGCTGAGCAGGCGAAAGATCAAGACCGTCAACTTCGTGCGGTTCAGAGTACACTCCATCAGCCTCGATAATGCGGAGCTTGTGTCCCGGAATACTAAACTTGAACCACTCGGTTGTAGACGTGTTGATGACGCGAATGCGGTAGGTCTGGCCAGGCTTGAACTTGATGGGCTTTGTGCTGTTGCCGTTGTACCCATTGATGAGCGCATAGGGGAAGCTCGGGGGCGGAGGGAATGGCTTTGTCGGGTCAAGAGTCAGGTTCGCACGGATGCTAAACTCAGTCGGATACCAGTCCTCGAGCCAGAAGAGGTACTCTCCATCGTAGTGGAATGGCGGCTCTTCGCAATCACGGATGATAAGCGGTGTGCGCAGGCCGTCTGAGTTTTGATGGTGGTCGTGGCCGTGCAGCCAAAAGGTGCCCACCTGACGGACAACATACTCGTATGTAAAGCTCTCCTCAGGAGGGATGCCACACTGAGTAACCATCGCTGCCCCGTCCAGGTAGTTGGTACCGTTGTGGAAGAGGCCGTGCGAATGGATCGATGTCGTCTTGTCAAGAGAGTTGTGAACGTTGAGCACCAGTGTATCGCCAACGGTAAGGTAGACTGGCGGGATGGGTAGCTCTCCGTTGACGCCAATTGCACGGCGTGTGTTGTATCCATCACGGTTGACGGTCACGTAGCCGACGTCCCAGTTGTGGACAACCCGTGCGCAATAGGCGGTGGCTGCACTTGCGAGCAGCACCAAAGGAAAGAAATACATGGCTAATTAATACCAGCAAAAAGTGAATGTGCGTTAACACAGGCAGCGTGGGAGGAGCACTTGCAAATGATCAAAATACCTTGGGTGAAGACATTGCATCGCCCATTTTCCTGGACTCGCCATCCTTCCACATTTTATATTCATGCTGCGTATATCATTTAACAATTGGAAAATCGCAGCTCCCACTGCCAATCAACCCGTGATATAAGTGCCGCACATATTCAAAAAAAAGAATGGCTACAAGCGCTCTAACATAAGGTGTTCAGTTTGAGTTCTTTATTTAGAGGCTGGGCAACAGCTGCTTCTCCTTTTTGCTCAAATAATCGCAACAACCGAGTAAATTTTCTTTGAATAAAAGTTGGTGGCGCCTGCATGTGCAGAGCGCAAGCAGCTAATAATAGCAAGTGTTGCCCAGCACCCTTGATTTCATAAAACAGACAAGTATAAAAATAATGCAGCTTCTAAACGGGGACTCCCAGCAACTTGCACTGCCTTAGCATTGTGTCAGGAATGGACATGCGCTGTTTCATGACATCCGGCGCCGAAACAAACATCATCGAGAGCCCCAGGGACATGTGCTTATCAATGTGGCAGTGGAACAGCCACACTCCGGGGTTGTCGGCTCGGAACCTCAAAATGGCGTACTCGTTGGGCGGCACAATAGTCGTGTCGCGCCGCATCGGGGCATGTGTCGATCGCACGGCACTTTGAGGCACTCCAATCGTACCGCGCTCGACAATTTGGAAGAAATGGCCGTGCAAGTGCATTGGATGGTGCACAATGTCCCTGTTCTGAACACGAAGCTCGACGACATCCATGTGGTTGAGAACCTTGGGGTTGGCTTCTTTCTCTTTCAACAGCGAGTCCATCTCCAGGTCCCTGTTTGAGAGAATGCTGAATATGGGAGGCGATGGTGGAAGCGCAAACGAGATGTTGTTGATGTACGTGTGAACCAAGTCGCTACCGGTCCTGTCGGCTGTGATGACAACATCATGTGCTACGTCGGCATGCATGAGTGGCTGGCGGTCCAGCGGGACCAGAGACAGGTCGTCAAACTCCTCCCACACGACGTCGTTATGTGTGTTAAATGACGCATCATCGGAATACACAACCAGACCACAGTATGGATGCGGGTTGTATCCGTGGCTTTGGGGGAAGATGTCGGTAAAAAGCTCAAACCGGTAGCGGTAGTTCATGCTCGCTGAGGGCTTTGCTGTGACCAAGACCGAGACGCGCTGGGCAGTACCCACTACTACGCTGCGCACTTTGCGGCTCACAGTCGATATGCCGTCAGCCTCAATCACGTACATGTCGTGGCCCTCGATGCCAAACCTAAACATGGCAGTTGATCCAATGTTTAGCAGCCTGATCCGGTACGTCCTGCCTGGCATGAAGTTCAGCGTTGGTGCCTTTGCACCATCCATGCCGTTAAGCACCGCGATTGGATGCCTTGCACTACTTGGTGGTACATTTGACGTGGAGTTTGACATGGGCATGCCATTTGCGCCCACGCCAGCACCCCTAGGCCCCTTATTCATGTGCACTGCTGGCTTTCCTACGTACTCCGAGGATGTATGCTGAGCAGAGCTGTGTTTCTTTGCACGCGGCCCACCAGCCATCTCCATTGTCGATACACTTGGAAACCAGTCCTCGAACGCCAGAATAATGTCCTCATCATAGCTGTAAGGCTCACCCCGCGGGTCAGTGATAATCAGCGGACCTCTCAGACCATTCACATACTGGCTTTTGTGGTGGCCGTGCAGCCAGTATGTACCAGTCTGGACGATAGGGATCTCGTAGGCCAGCTCGGATCTAGGCGCCACACCGCACTCTGTAATCATCCCTGCGCCGTCATAGTAGTTGGTGCCATTGTTGAGTATACCGTGTGAGTGCAGCCCTGTGGGCTCGTTGAGGTTGTTGTGCAGACGCAAGACAAGCGTGTCTCCAAGCTGAGCCTTCACTATCGGCACGGGCAGTTTGCCGTTGACACCCACTGCTTGGCGCTCGTGCTCACCGTCCATTTTCACGCTGATGGTCGAGATGGTCCAGTTGTACTCCACCCTAGCCGCTAGCACCGCTGCGGATACAACGGTGTGTAATATTAAGAAAAAGTTCATCACGTGGGTGTGGAAGCAGAGTAAAATATGCGAGTATTTTAGCAGGCAAGCGTGGGCGCAATAACAAGTAACGAGAAATAATATTAATTCTGTACACAAGCGAAAAGCAAAAGGGAAACCCGTATGAGGTGCGATTCCTCCCAGATGGCACGTACCGATAACCTTGGCTAAGCAATTAGCAACATTCCATCGACGTTCCGTGGCTAGCACTTACCATACAGCCAACGCATGGCGCTCAGTACTTTCAAGGTCTACGCGATCGAGGAACACACCAAGCGTTTCACAAATTCTTGCTCTCTCCGCAAATTGTGTCTAGGCGCGGAGAATCCACTACATATGCACATGGATACATGAAACAAGCACAAACTGAGGTCTAGAATGCGCCCATGCTAGAAATGAAACTACCTGGCCGTATTACATGCAGCTAAAGAGGAAACTGACTAGGCGCGTCATTGGCGATCAGTCAACTTATGAGCCACATAGGATAAGCGTGTCAAGGGCTGATGCAGCGTATGCAGGAAGCGCATAGGACTCGGGAGCAGGCACCACATCAACGCAGGCTTGGAACGAGAGGACTTGGTGCTGGTGTGGCGATCGTCCGTCCCCGACTCGCAGTGAGACATGCAGCGAGTGCGAGATTGCAGCATGTGCAGATGCGCAGCTAATATGGACTCTGTGGCCGGCAGAGCGTGTGTTGTGCTTGTCTGTATGAACCAGCTGAGGAACGCGCAGCGATACCTTGTACTTTGCTCCGTCCGCAGACGTGTCTCTTTGCAGTGGGTAGCTGGACTTTGGGTGCGGCTTTGTGTCTGGAATAGTAGGGTGGCAACTTGGTACGTCAGAATGCTCTGGGTGGGATGCCGAGGCGACAGGTGTCTCGGTACGCTTCTGGTGCGGTGCCGCGAGCTGAGGGTTGTATACAGCTTGCTCTACCAGCGTCATCCGCACGCCGACTAGCTCTAAGCGCGTCCCCAGGCTCTCTCGCTTGTTGCTAGCTGCCGTCGCTGCTGCTGCTGTGCATTGTATATGGATGCTGACTTGAACTAATTCCCCTGGAGATACGCTTGGCGTCATCAGCTCCGCACAAACCCGCCATGAGTCCTCGATCTGTCTTGAAAACACAGCTTCTGGGGAAAAGGGTGGGTGGGCAAGCTTTGCTGGCAAGCTAATGATGTGTATGGGGTGACAATCACTTGCCCCACCGGATGACAGCAGATTGGTTGCTGGCTTCAGCCGCGCAGCCAAGGTGTACTGAATGCCCCCGATCGGCGAAACCACAGTCGATGGAAGTGTTGGTGGCAGAGCAAGAGCAAAGGCAAATCGATGAAGGCCTCGTGGCAGGCCAAAACCCGTTTCGCCGTACTGGTGGGTATGGCAAGCAGCACCATGACGCAGGCATGTGGGGGCTGAGGAAGACTTGGTAGCGAATGGCATGTGGCCGCCCATGAGACTTGCCAATATACTGGCAAAGGAATGGCAGCTGTCAGTGCCATAGGCATCCGAAACGACTTGCTGCTGCGAAAGAGCAACCGACTGGTGGTAAAACTCCCTGTCTACGGAATAGGTCTGCCTGCTTGGACCCACGCCTTTAGCCCACGACGCACGGTACCTGCCAGACAGCTTCAGCTCCAGCGACTTGATCCTTGTCGGCTTTGCCAGGTCAACAGCAGCATAGCCAAGAAGAACGCTGCTGCTGGTAGCACCCAATGTATCCGAGCCATTGGCCATGTAAATCTGCGGTGTGTAGAGGTGTATGGATATCCTTGGCTGATTGCGTGCAGTCCACATTGTCTATAGCTGCTTGCCCGAGGCGTTCTCTGTTCAGTCGTACTTGATGTTAGGTGGGAATGCAGGTGTTGAGAAGAGAAATATACAAGAAAATATACAGGTAAGTGCAGGAAAGAATGAGACAGCAGCAGAGACAGAGACACGAGAGACGCTATTGCTGCCAGAAGCAGTGCTTTAGTAGCAGCGCCCCTTTTCCTTTGCAGCTCTGACTTTTATCTATTTATTTATTTGTTGAGAACAGCGGTGCTCATCGCCTCACCTGCCGTATATTAGGCAAGTCATACTGATTGCCCAGGGTGTTTACTGGCAGGTAAATAATCATGCAGTGTGCATACAGATCCCGTTCTGCTCCCTTGTGCATATGCTGGCAATGTGGAATGATGTTGATTACTAAGCCACAATCACGACATTCCGGCGTATATTGTGTTTGTGGGAACTATATTTGTTGTGGATGGCGGCGGCGGAAATGGACGTGCCCCATCTACAAAATAGCAGTGTCGTCAAAAACAAAATCCACGGCTGGTCACACATTGTGTGCATCATCGTTGCTGTTCTCCAGCAGCGGGTCGCAGCTGCCATCTTTCGACACAACAGAGCCACAGTGTGCTCGGCAGCCGATTTCATCGCCTCCGCTCCCCCTGCCGCCATCAGAAGATGGATTTGACGCGTGTATTGCGTCTCCAGATCCTCCATACACGCTGTCAACAGCAGCAATGCCCTCAGCCTTTGTGCGGCTGCCGCTGCTGCTACCGTCGCTGTCTTCGCCTATCGGCGGCAGCATATCCGATAGCATCGGTGACATCTCTGGAGATACGGCGATCGAGGATCTTGGTGTGGCCACTTCGAGAATGGGTGTCAGCAAAAAATGCCTTGCGCCAGTGATCTGTTCGTGGGGCTGAGGGCTGGTAGCCACTGCATTAGCGTGTTCGTCAGGCGTTTCCGCATCTATATACTCCCCTGCTTGACAGTGCGGTGCCAAGCTGCTGCTGCTGGGCCCAGTCCGTGGATGAACAAGGACCTCTTGCAGCTCACTGGCATAGCCAATGCTCTGCTGGTTCTGCGACTCACTTGGGTTGCTTGCGTAGTATGCCTGCTCGTTATAAGTCACGTCCATAGCTGCAGACGGCTCGGGGTGGCGATTCCAATGAAGCACCCTGCCGACAAAGCGCTGAGGCGCAGAGAGTGCCAACATATGCAGGGCATCAGTCGGGGTGTCTGGTTTGGATACCACCTGCGGGGCCTCTTCTGCAGCTGCACTAGAATCACCAGCCGATGCACTGGCTTCGCCAGAGGGAGTTCTCTTAACAGGCAGCCAGAGCGTTGGCAGCT
The DNA here is from genome assembly GCA_025201845.1 of Martensiomyces pterosporus. NCBI lineage: Eukaryota > Fungi > Kickxellomycota > Kickxellomycetes > Kickxellales > Kickxellaceae > Martensiomyces > Martensiomyces pterosporus. The sequence continues at coordinate 17,732 of MU604005.1, read as the reverse complement.
CGCCAACAAGGCCAGGGTGCACGTAGTCCTGAATGCCGCGATCCAAAATGCCTCGGAAGTTAAGCATGGGTGTCTGCGAGTAGTCTGTAAACTCGTCCGGCTCGAATGTAGACTGCGCCTCAACCGCGAATCTCTGGTAGTTGGCGATAAGAAGGTCGCCGCTGGGATCTTCGCGTGGAGGCAGCAAATTGGGCGCCACCGAGTACGTGATGCCCGCAGCCGTGGTGCTGCGTCGCGCCGTGTAGTTGAGCTCAGAGACGATGCGCATCGGCAGCGGTGCCCGTGGCGGTGGCAGCGAGTTCTTGTGGCGGGATTGCATATCGAGTCGGCCGTGGGACGCCAGCATCAATGACTCTACTGACGACGGTGTATGGCTAAGCTCGCGCTGCAGCCAGTTGGCCGAGTGGGTTGACCGTTGCGAATCGTTGCTGTGTGCTGCCGAACGTGGCGACTTGAGCTCTTCTCTGGCCATCCATGGCGCTCGTGGAGGTCTAGGCAGTGGCGGAAGGAAGCTTTCGTCAGCAAGGGCATCTGGCTGCTGCTGGTTGCTTGCCATGCTACATTGGGCCGCACCTGTGGTGGTCGACGGGAGAAGCGGCGCTGCTGCTGTTTCTAGCGCCTGATGGTTCGAGTGGTCAGGAGCGACCGACAGCGTGGGTCTCCTCGTAAACAGGCTCCTCAGTGCTTGTATGGAGTTTCCTCGGCTGTGGCCGAGCGGACTTGCGGACGAGGTTGGTACATCCTGCTGCTGCCCAGAGTCTGCAAAGCTATCGAGCACTTGTGCAAGCGACATGCCGCGGTTATGGCCAGCGCCCCGACCTGCACCAGCTGTAAGACTGCGATCTCTGTTGGACATTCGGCCAGGAGAAGGCAGCATTCCCCCAGCGCCCAACGAGGCGCCGTCGCTGGTCGGCGACATTGAGTGCTTGAACACGGGGCTGGTCGCGGACATTGTGCGCATGTGCGTGTTGCGCGGGTAGCCTGGACTGTCGGCGGCAAGGCTTGCAGCTGGTGCAGCCCCCTTTGCTGCCTGCAAAGGTGATGTTGCAGCTAGCGGGCTTTTTGCTGGCACAGTATTGTGTGCACCGCGGGGTCTTGTTTCCACACCACCTGCGCCGATCGGTGTAGTAGAGGCAGGGAAAATCTGAGGGCTGTTGTTGGGCCACCATCCCGCAGGCGGGTTAGGTTGCATCCTACCTTCCGCCGAGGGCGATGCCATCGAGACACTCCTCGTATGTGCACCACCAGCGGCGCCCAGCCTTCTTGTTGATGGCTGATCGGCAGCATTAGCGGTTGCTGACAAGGGTGGAGTCTGGCGCATCGGGGACTGCGAAAATGTTCTAGACATTGCCCTAGGCAAGACACGGTCCAGAATCTCGCGCAACGGAGGTATGCTGTCGCCATTATCCTCAGCGTGCTCGCCATGCATATTCTGCTGTCCTCCACTTGCCTCATGCTCCTCGCCTTCGCCACCCTGAGCATACAGCCGATCGTATGTCAGATCGAGAATAGGGCCAGCTGGCCTGAAATCTGCCAAAAAGTAGTCCCGGATGCGCTGGAATGTCTCTTTGGCTCTAGAGACGAGCGCATTTCTGGCCACGACCGGTTCTCCGCTGGGCCCTGGAGTTGCCGAGTAGCGGCTTCGAGGGCCCTCAGCGCCTGCATGGCTGCCCTGGACGGACGGTGCAGAGTCATCGGCACTGCTCTCATATCCATTTGATGACACCGAATCAGTGCGCGCGCCCGGCAGGCGGCGGTTGCGGCGGCGCAGCGTTGGCGGGGGAGGCCCGCGGTCATTAATAACGTCAGAGGCAAATTTCCGCTGGGTGTAGGATGATGTGCCGGCCAAAGGGCGATCGACCCCTGTCGAGTTTGCCTGGGCCACAGAAGTCAGCAAAGTGCCCAGAGACACTCCATCGCGCGGGCTGCACGGTGGCTGTGCAGGGCTTTCCGTGGATGCCGATTTCAAATAGACGAGCGGATCCCAGCTTTGACCCGCCCTCTTTTGGTCTCCAGAGTCAGCGGGCTGAGAAGGAACGGCAGGCCCTGCTGGGTTCTTGGCAGCAGCACCCGTATCGCTGTCTTCGGCATCACTGCTTACATCCGACCAGTCGCCTTCGTCGTCGTCGTCGTTGCCACCATCTTTGCTGCCCTCTTTGAGCTTGTCGCTAGAATCACGTTGACTCTGCGTATCGAGTGAGACAATGTGCACCTCTCGTCGCAGCATGCTTGGCCGTTTATTGGGCTGCAAAGGTAACCCACAGACCTCCTGAACAAGTGGAGAATGCAAGTGCACGCGAGTTTGATCATAGCGAGACTTGCTGGCAGACGTTGGAGATGGTTTGCCTGCAGGTTCATAGTACGTTGAGGGAACGTTGAATCCAGAGTCCCCGATGGCCACACTCTTATCTGCGCTGGGCGACGACGAGCCGCCGAGAGAATAAGACGCCAATGGATGTTTGTGGTGCTCTTGCTCTTGCTGGCACGAGTCGCCTTCATCATCCTTGCTCGTCTTGCCGCTGCCAAACAGATTCAGCCCACTCAGCGACCAGCGCTTTACTCCCGCAGAATCGCCATCGCCCAGAGAAGAATCCTCGGTGCTTATCAGGCTTCGTTTGATCCCGCCATTAGTATACCGGGAGTGCAGCTCGCTCGGAAGCCGGCCCAGAGAAACAATAAGCCTCGACCCTTCCACAGTCGCAGCCTCTGCCAGGCTCTTGTAGCGCTTCCGTTTGGCCTTCTGCAAGTGAGGTGCGATTCCACGCCTCGCTTGGACACCAGCAGCACCTACAGGCGAGTTGCGACGCTGGCGGCGTCCCCTGTGTTGCGACTCACCAGACCCAGACCGCATATTGGACAATGACGACGCCGATGATTTCTTCGATCCAAGGATGGCATTGGTTGCATTGTTAGCCACGAGACTCGATCTCCTAGAATGCATAGCGCCCGACCCGCGCTTTGTAGAACGGTTATTGCCAGCTGGCATCTTGTGGCTACCAACCTCTGGCGATGATGGGTTGGAGATGCCCCGGCCAGCAAGAATGATTTCGCGCGTGCGTGCTCCACGACTAGATTCCCTTCTATGATGGCCAGCATTGCCGCCGCCGCCGCCGCCACTGCCGATGCCGATGTTACTAGCTGTGCGCTTAGACACCCTTCTACCTTGCGGGAAAGCAGCAGCAATCGGACTGCGAGGGGATGGAAAAGTCGAGTTTTGAAGCCGATGCGGGATTGCAGTGGGAGCGGCACCTCTTGAGCCCTTAGTCCCCTTGCTTTTCGTAGTAGCAGGTGCTGTCTTGTTATAGTCAGCAAATGGATCCAAGGGGCTGCCAGCATGCCCCTTGAGCGGTGCGCTGGCTTGTCCCGACAGCTCGCGCATATGCTGGTGGTAGTAGTCATTAGTGCTGCCTCCGCCGTTTTCCGAAGCGCCTAGCGACTGGCACGACGCAGCTTTCGTATCCAGAAAGCCTGGAGTGCCTGCGGTGTGGTTGTTTTGCGCCATGTAGGAGCGATCGTCGTAGCCAGGGTCAAGCTCCGAGTCCGGGGGCAGAGGATACGAGCTGTCTGGCGGTGGGTTGCGCCACAGGTACACTGGTAGCACGGTGCCCTGCTTCTCAAGCGACCATCCGACATAGTAAAAGAACCACATGTAGAGCACAATGATCGGAACCATGCTGAAGGTGTACCAGCCGCCGCCCTTGACGATGACAAAGGTGAGAATCACGACCTGGTACAGGATGATGGCAAAGATCATCCGACGGCACACGCGGGGCCATACCATTCCGGCAGTCTCGAAGGGGTGGAAATACACGTAGAGCAGCAGATACTTCATCACGGGGTACCCGATGACATAGTATATGACAGCACCAAGAACCACGGGCGGCGAGAACGTTGAGTAGATCATGGCGATGGTGAAAACCAGGAGAGGGTACGGGTACACGGAGTACCAGTCGATGTACACTGGCGAGACCAGCCGTGCATAGTCTCTAGGCGTGCTGCACAGCCACTGCCTGCCAATGTGCCAGATGACAGGGCGCAGCTGCAGCAGCTTGAACGGTTGGTAGCCAACTCCGAGCACGAGGATGTACCCAGTAAAGAACGTGCCGACCTTTGGAATGTTTGTGGCCAGCTTCTGCATCACTGTGCCTGGATTGTTGACGACGTTGAGGATCTGGTCCCAAAAGGTGCCCGAAAAGCCAAACACCAGGATGACGTTGAACACCAGAAAGGCCCACATCTTGGTCAGCACCGAGTAGTCAATGTCTGGCTTTGTGCGCACTCCAGTGGCAAAGTGCACCTGCTTGAGGATCCACGGGAGCATGTTGAGGAACAGCAGAAGGAACACTGAAGGCACGGTGGACGACAGGAACGAGCGCAGGATCTTGTGGTCGGGCTCCATGAGCGAAGGGAAAATCCTTTCTAGCGACGATGGAGCGAGCAGCGACGAGAACAGGATAACTGGCACACTCCAAAACGCCCAGATGACAAAGATGCAGATCCACTTCAGCGTAAAGCCAGCCCACTTTCTGCGGCTGGAGATCCAGATGTTGGGCCAGTACACGCCGCGCGGCTCGGGTGCCAGCTTGGCCTTCATATAGCCAGGGTTCGGATAGCAGGAGAGCTGAGTAACAATGTGGGCCGATGCCGCATCCTCAAAAGTGACAAATGCCGTAGTCGACCGGCCATAGTCGTCTTCGCCTTTGGCCAAGCTCTTGCGCAACTTGCCGAAATCCTGGTCGGCTGCTATGAACTTTGTGCGCCAGTGTGTGATCTCGTCAACTCGACTCCAGGGCCGCCACCACGACCCACCGGAGCGGATCCATATCATCGGCCTCTTCGCTGTCCAGCCCACCTCGCTGCTATCCACTTGCCCGTCTGACTGGTTGTCGCCCAGTTCGCATTTGACGGATACTGCTACGGGGTGCTCGGCATCGGCCACTTGGCTGCTGTCCTTCTCACTCTGCATTTCAGTCTTCTCCTTGCACTTTTGGTCGTCATTGTCGGCTGCTGCAGCTGCAAGCGTCGCATCCGTGGTTTGCCGCATGCGCTGCTTGACTCTGCGACGGCGCGATGGCTTGCACCACCGTACCAGCAGCTCATCCTCCTCCACACGAGCAGCATCGGAGGGGTCAAGTGCCAGCTTGCGCAATCTCTCTGGGTCATAGTCTGGGTGTGCACACGGATTACCCAGTAGCTTCATATAGGCATGCTCCAGCTTGACCAGGTACTTTGCGCGCTCCCTGGCACTGCTCGTAAGCCTTGTGTTGAACGGGCAAACGCGGACCCTCTCGATTTTGCCCAGCTGCAGGCCGGGACCCCAGAACCACTCAAGCTCGCGCGGGCTACTGGCCAAATGGCGGGGCACGCCTGTAAGCATGACGGTCCGCGAAACGAGCGCATGCCGGGAGCGCATGAGGAAGTGCCAGCGCAACGATGCCCACCGCGAGCTGAACTTTGAAATGTGGTAGTAAGCCAGGCCGGAGAACACGTATGCGAACACAATGTGTGGGACCAGGTTCCATTTTTGCTTCGGGTCGTTTGTATTGAGCGTCAGGTTGAACAGGTAATCGGTCACAGAGTACGTCAACGTGATTCCAAAGTCGTCGTTGTCGACGCCGCCGCCGTCATCGCTGCTGGTGCTCACATGGTGCTGGCTCTCGGGGTCCAAGTTGGCCTTTGACCAGCGGATGTTGATAGGCCATATAATGACTATGGAGAAAAACGCCACGTCCAGGAGCAAGCGCATGCACATTTTGTAGAAGCGCAGGAAGATCACCGAGTCCAGGCCCAGCGTGTTTAATATATGCGCCTCTGGCGTCCGCATAGTCGCTAGCAGCCAGCCAAAGAATCGCCGCGAGAGGAATGGCGGTGCTGTTATCGTCAACCGCGTGCGTGGCGAGAAAATGAATGGCCAGCGTAGGCGCAGCACGCTGAACAGCAGTATGAAGACTGCAAAGAACGACCCAGCAAATATGGCCTGGACTCCCAAGTCTGTTCCATTCGATGCTGCGTACACGCTGGACCCAGGCACCTTGGCCGGATTGAATATGTCGTTGATCCCTGCACGCGGCCTTAGCTGCTGGTGCTGCTGGTGGCGTGACATGAGCTATATTGCTATTCCATATTGCCAAGAACATACGCCATAGTTAAAATTAGCAGGTTGTGAATTGGTGTGCGTGCGTGTATGCAGAAATAAGCAGATTAGGGCGGCCGTGTTTCCATGAGCACAGGACCACTCCACGCGCCTTACGTTGTCTATATGTCCTCTTGACTAGCGCACGACTCAGTAGCAGTCTATGGTATATGCAAATTAGCAAATAAAATTAAGGAGAATAGAATAGGTACACATAAGTAGTATATATCAGTGCTTGAGAAGTAGCTGTAGGAAAGCAAGAGGCGCGGTGTTTGGCGCGAACAAGCGAGCGCAACAATCAGAAGCAGCAAGAATATCTTCAAAAGGAAGCACCAAAATAAGGGAAAATTGCCTGAAGAACGTTTTGCAGTTGCACGTACACAGGATAAATTGGCGTGCGCGCTGAACCAGTCACTGGCTACTGTTTTTTTTTTTTTTTTGCTTCTAAGCACTTTTTATCTTTTCTGCCCATGTGCTTTTGTAGAACCTGCGTTTCGGCGCAGTGAGAAACATTGGCCAATACTGCATGCGCTGTGCTGGGCTTCTTTCGGCGATCACAACAAATGCTCACACGCCCAGCGCTTGGAGACTGCTGTGCGTCCAGGCAGACGCATGTGCAAATGAGCTCCTGTAGCACCTGCGTGCACATCACTAATGTGACTTCATATCAATCCGACATGTCTTGTATCGCCTCACATCCCCCACAGCCTAGCCTGCAGTATACAAATCGCTAGGGAAAATCTTGGATAAAAGGGTGGTGGACTTTTAGCCGGTTATCCGACATCGCCGTCGGCCCCCAAGGGCAGCGAATGTTCTATGTGGGGTTCAAACCAGACAGCGGCATGTCTCCAGCACAGCTCTTTTTTTTCCCGCTCCTGACGGACATTGAGCGAGGATATAATTCACACTAGGCAGAGCAAGCGGCAACCAGATCCCCGATCGAATCAGCAGTTGATTGATCTTCATCGATCAGCCACTCCGATAGATAGCTGCAGCTGTTAGATAAATGGCAGCCAGGATTGGCTGCTGCTGTATTTGAGCAGCTCGCACTTTGTTGGACGGGGGCTTTGAATTCTGCAAGCGCGTTTTTTGTCTTCATTTTCTTGCTCGAGATCAACACCCGCCTCACATTCCTCTAATCTTTAAAGAATGCTTCGCACTATTGGCAGCTCATCCGCTCAGCGCTCAACAGCAGCTGTCGCACGCCTGGCCATGGCCACGCGCCAAATGACCACAGGCAGCAGCAGCAGCAGCAGCAGCAGCGATAATACCAATGCCGCTAGCAGCACAGCAGTCACCGAAATCCACCCTGCCCACCAGCGCGAGCCACTCCCAGCCGAGGTCCTGTCGGGAGCTCCCAGCTCGCTGACCAAGCGCACTGTGCGTATTTTCCGCCCGGCCAACAACCCTATGCAATCGGGCAGGATGGCCAACCTCAAATGGCGCATCGACTTTGACGGACTCGAGAAGGGCGACCGCTGGACTAACCCGCTGATGGGCTGGCAGTCAACTGCGGACCCCATGGCTCCCGTGCGCCTGGACTTTTCAACAAAGGAGGACGCCATCCACTTTGCCGAGAAACAGGGCTGGAACCACTTTGTCCAGGAGCCCAACTTCCGCACCATCAAGCCCAAATCGTACAAGAACAACTTTGTCTACCGCCCAGGCAAGCTCCCCATGGTCCATACCAAGTGAAAAGCACGCAGCTGCGCAGCTCTTGGGCATTGCGGTATTATTATATGTGGCTCTGTTTCTCCCTTTCTCTCCTCACTCAATACATCTCTTTATACAGCAAGCAAAGGCACCATCGATGCAACAGCCATATTGGTGCACAGTGCAAGGGGAGGCTGCTTCATAAGATTTGTGGCTATTTTGCTTGGAAGCGAAGAGCAAACAAACAGAGCTACACCTCAGTCAAGACGGGTCTTCCATAGCGGGTCGCCCAGGTACTGGATGAGGTCGATTCCGTTGCCCTTGTTGATTGACTTGATATCGTCGGTCGACATCTTTGTCACGCCAATCGCCAGTGCATGCTCCTTGCCCTCGGCCATGACCGCCACAGTAGCGCCTTCGGGGATGCACTCATCGGGGAGTTTGGCGCCAGGCGAGGTGAGCCCAGGGCACATGATGTTGGCTCCAGAGAGCACAAACTTGATGGCACCGCGATCTACCTGGACCTGAGGCAGGATGTCGGGGAACTGGTGCAGGAGACGCAGAGTCGGGGTGACCGGGTCGTTGAAATGCTGGAAGAAAAGAACCTCGTTGTCGATCGAGAACAGCGTGATGTGGTCCTTGCATTTGATCTGGATCAGGTTGGCCTTCTTTGGGAGGATCTCGTCCAGGTGCGGCTCGAGCCCAGGGAACTGCTCAACGAGCTTTGTGCGGATCCCACGTACAACCGAGGACTTGACAGAGTTTTGACCGCTCATGGTCTCCTGCAAGTTAAACTTTTTGAACATTCTCACGTCTGGGCTAGCAGTGTATCCGCTTGTTCAACGTGTATTGTATATGCTAATGAAGAAAGACAAGCGAAAGGTATACCAGGTGTCGGGACAAGTGCTTTTTCTCTTTTTGTTGGGGCCTGGATGTATTCACTTCTAGTGTTAGCTGTATATCATCGGCTCATCGATGTACGGGGCAAATCACATGACGCTATTCAGACGTAAATAGGCTCAAGGTCAAAGCTGACAACAGCCGGGCTAACAGTAGGCAGCCAGATATGGCAGCCCCCAGCGATTTCATGTCTTGTCAGCTGCATATCAAACACGACGGGGCTGGCAGTAGAGCTGCTGGTCGCATCAGCCTTTGGCCAGTGGGTAGATACGCAAATTTGGCCATCGTCGAGCACGATAAAGTAGATCCACGACCCAGGCTCCAGGTTCCGCGTCAGCATCACCGCTCTATGCTGGCTGGCTGCTGCTTCAGGTGCCTTTTTGGCCATGCTCACAAACCACCGAGAGAGCTCGGGTGTCGGAGTGTCAACAATATTCGGCGTCATGTTTGCTGCGACATCGTCGGGCGTCGTCCACACTGCCCACCAGTGTGGCTGCAAATACGACGAAAGATCCTGGAGGTCGGTGATAGGACCCACAGTGATCTGGCCCTTACTTCCAGGCAACGAAAGAGACACACAGGGGAAGGCGTCCAAGTCTTGGAAGTCAAACCGCAGCTTGAACGCCTTCAGCACACCAATTGTCGAGAGATCACGCGCTGTTCGGATGACGGCACTTGGAGTTGGCGGTGGTGGTGGTGACGCCGCCTGTTCTTGGCTGCCAGATGTAGAGCAATCGCTGCTTTGGAGTATGATCTCGCCGTATTCAGCCACCAGCTTCCTATCCTCGCCATTGTGTCGCTCGGCAATAGTTGTATCTGTTTGCCGGACATCGTCGCTCCCCAAAAACACCAGCCCTTGCTCTGAAGCAAGCGAAAAGGCAGGATACCATGTACGGTCTCTTGAAAGGCCCTGGAACCCGCACTCAGCGCCCTCCATTGCGCCCTGCTCATTCATGCCAAACGCCAGTCCCATCGACCTGCCATTGCGGTAAAACACTACGCGATCCATATCCAAGTCCAGTTCGGCCGTAATGATGTCGCCCGCATGCCATTCTTCGCCATACATGCTGTCTTCGGCCAGCCCATACCACTTGCAGCTGCGGTATCCGTCATATGAAACTGACTCAAAGTCATCGCCAACACCTTCCCCGCTCTCTGGATAGAACCCACACTGGTCCGAGCACCAGCCGACTTGGATCAACCCCGCAGTTAGCAGCCGTACATGGAACCGGTGCACTCCACCCAGCCGACCATCAAGCCCCGTACGTGTCCGTATAGACTCGAACTTCCAGCTAGAGTTCCATACGGAGCACCCGTCCGCCAACGCCACAAAGACCGGGTAGTACGGTGCGTGGTTTCGATACGACACATCCGGAAGGCTGAGTATAGGAGGCGGCGGCGGCGGCGCGGCTGTGGCAACGGGCGAGGGCAAGCTGAGATCCGAGGCTGGACCAGTAACAATAGACGACGGGAAAGGAGAGGGTGGGCGGTTGGCCAAGCGTCCGCTGGTGCTACTGGTGCTGGTCGTGCTGCTGCCGCTGCTATGCGGAGGGCGCTGGTGGTGTCTAGTAGATGAAAGGGGCGAGGACACTAGCGGCAGCGCATCCGCCGTAAATCTACCTGCTCCGCTATGGCTGCTGCTTTGCTGCAAGTCCTCGCTGCCTGATTGCTCAGACACATCGCCAAGCACACCACTGACCGGAGCAGCACCAGTAGCGGCACCAGGCATAGGTACAGCCGCATTGCCCCTGAGTCCTGTGCCGCGAGGGCCTGAGCGATCAACAATCCATAAACAAGATCCTTGAATAGCTGTGCAAGGAGGCACCACGCACGTATAGAGCTTGGCACACGTGTCCCACTTGGCAGTAAACCGATCAATAGCAAATTGTGCATAGAACCGCCCAAACTGAGTCAGTGTCTCTGGTCGTAGCTCTGGATACCTCTCAAAGAAGCTCCGTGCCGACATATCAACCTCTGTGGCCACACCCAGGTGCGACAGCTTCTTTTGCCACTCATGCCACTCGCCACCATCCAAACAACACTCTTCCTCCGCCTTCGCACTTGATATGCCGGGGTCGTCGCTCAACGTAGCTGTCGGCAGTCGAGTAGCCACTTTAGCATATGGATCTCGCAGAGCCGATACGATCCTTGCTGTTTCCTCGACACTTCTCCACGCATCCTCTCGCTCAGGACTCGGGCGTGGCATGCTTGTGCTGTCGGTGCTGTTGCCAACGCAGTCCACCAAATACCTGGTGCACAAGTTTACGAGTCCCGCAGCGTCTGCCGGGATGAGCATTTTGATGTTGATGACACTCAGCACACGCATCACCGCGCCACGGAGAGTCGGGAGCTCGTGGTAAAATATGCGCATAATCCAGAGCGCGCGCCGGGTGGTTTCTGGCGACTGCAGCATCAAACTGGGCTCCAGCGTGTCCGCCAGCGTACTGAGCAACACACGCAGGATTGGCAACAGGCAGCGCACCCGCGGCTGCATCAAGTCACCCGGATACTTCTCCTCGTTCTCTTCGCTGCTGCCAGCATCAGCCATGATGTCCACACTAGTATTAGGCTGTTTATCCGCCATGCGCTGACGGGACACTTTGCACGCTGCTCGTGCTAGCTGGCTGCGTCTGCGGATTTTTTCGTCTTGCCATGGCACATTTGCCAAACTGCCGCCTTGGCTGCGCGTCGCTGGTTTGATGCGGTCATCCCGTAAAAGAAGCAAATTGTCCTCTGTCGCTGCCGCAAAATGAGGGTCATTCTGCGAGTGGATATAGTATGCTGTCACAAACGTGTTTATGCCGGACCGAGCGCACTCTGCCTTGCCACGCTTCGTCCTAATAACCCCATTCAAAGCGAGCAAAAGCTCAATCTCCAGGTCTGACCACTTTCCCTGGACCTCCGGCGAATCGTCGTCGGGATCACCATCGCCGCCAGCATCGCTCTTTCCCAGATCAAGCAAGTGCATCATAAGGATTGCAATGTGGGCGAGCAGGTTCTGCTGAAACTCGATCAGCTGCGCAAACACGTCGTCAGTGGATTTGCAGGCAAGATAGTGGCAGTTGCCCCGCTGCTGCTCGCCCAGGTACACCTGTAGTGCAGAGAGAATCGCGCTGACTGTAGACAAGTGGTAGCTAAACGTCTTTGCGCCCCAGTCGACTGTCTGCCGGTCATCTGAGCGGCGAAAGTATGCATTGGCAATGGACCTGTACACCTCGTTGAACCTCACCAAGTGCGGCATTAGTGCGTCAAAAGTCAGCTCCCGTGCAGTGATCTTGTCGCAGTACATGAGCGCAACCAGCCCCTTGGCTGCATGGTTCTGCGCTTGCTCATTGCTGAAATCGCCTAGCATGTCAATCAGCGTGCGGCGCATGTTGTCGTCAATGAGCTTATCGAGGAAAGCACGCGATGTGGCAGTGGCGTTGATGATAGCCATTATCGTTACTAGTCGTGCGCCGTCGACATCAGTCTTCATCAGCAAGTGGCAGGCTTCGGCAATCTCTGGGTAGCTGACCAGCAGAGGCGCAGTGGTGAGTGCATGGCAGAGGCGCGATATGATACTAGCAATCTCAGGCAACAGCGTTAGCTGCAGGTTGCGCGCAAGGCCAGTGATAAGCCCATTGAGAGCTTTGGGCAGTGGACTGTCCAATATCCACTTGTGAGATGCCCTATGCAGCGATATCCTACTCACCAATGCGACACTCCAGTAGTGCGACTCTACATCGTCCTCTGCGGCAAAGATGCTAAGAATGCGGCGCAGGTTGGGCGGTGCAGAGGCATCGGCCAGTGCCTGCTTGCTAGTTGTGCACAGGCACCACAGAGAACGCAAAATCAGCTGGTTTGTATAGGCGTACTTGGAAGTCGACAGATTCCTGCACAGCCAGCGAACGATTCCAGGGCTGGCAGCCAAAAGCTCCTTTCCCACGCCACGCGAAACAAACTCGTGAAGCAAGCCGATTCCCCAAGACGACACACCCTGGTCATCCTGGCGGATACACACAGCAACGACATCGACTGCACCAAGGTCCAGGAGCTCTGCCATATGCGGGCTAGGCTCTGAGCTTGCATCCGATGCTCTGTATGCGCTGAGGTAAGTACACAGTCGCACAATGCTCTCCATCACTGTGCGTACGAGGTCCAGCTCGGCGACAGACTTTTTTGCTACGCCTAATAGGGCTGGGAGGAAGCCCAAGTCAATCATCGTCCGATGGAAAGCAGTGCGTAGCGCATACAGCTTGGTGATCATGGCGCATGTAGCAATCATCGCAGTGTCAGCATAGTGCACCTTTGAACGCTGGCTTTCTGGCTCGTCTTCCTCCTGCTCGTCAATTTCCGCGTTCGCCTGCAGAATCTCGCTGACCACAACCAGCAGCCCACTAGAAGCAGCCTTGCGCCTGTACCGCTCAGCTAGCCTATTTTCCTGCTGACTTAGGAGGTCGAGCAGCGTCGATGCCGAGCGCATCACCAGCTCCTTGTCCGTTTTGCAGCGCATCCCCTGAACCAGGACACCCAGAGCACCGGCAGCCACAAGCTTGGGCTGACGCGCAGGTGTCTGCGCCAGAATCTGCAGCACAGTTACAGCACGCAACCGCGACTTGGTGTTGCCTTCTTTCTCGCCAGCCATTGCAATAAGCAGCGAAAGCATCCTAGGTGTCATTACGCTGTCGAACAATAGCTCTGTGGCTGCTGTGCGTAGTCGGTGGTTTGAGGACAGTGCCAGGTGAGCCAAAGCATCGATGTCGAGCGACTTTGTGCTCTCTGCCATTACCTCGGCTACTGTCTTGTTGTGCGCTCTCCAGTCGCCGTACCATGCATTTCGCTTTGTCCGTCTACGCCGCGCATCCTGGAAAGACTCTAGCTCATGCGACGATTGCTCCAGCATGTGTGAAAGTAAGCGGTACGTGCCTACTGCCGCTCCAAGTCCCAGAAAGAGGCAATACCAGCCTTCTCCAGACTGCAGCAGCCTGTCAGTGTTCATTGTTGTACGCTGCAAATTGAAGTGTGAGAATGCGAAGAATATACAAAAAATAAAAATAAAAATTACAGCAAGAAAGGAAGAGCTATGCTGGTGATGAAGGTGCACGCGGAGACGTTTACAGTGGCTGGTGATAAATCAAGCAAGCGGTGTGTTGTTAGGCTGGTGCTACACAATGAAATATGCAGCAGGCGACTACGCCGGTAGATCGCATGTAGTGTTGCAAGGCTGCAGAGGTGGGGGGAAACACCAAAGAACCAGAAGACATGTGCCGAGACTGCCGCCGTCGTAGCACCAGAAATCGCTCACGGTGGGATCCAGGCGCAGGGTTGTGGAGAACGAAGCCAGATCGACGGAGGTGGCAATTTTGGCGTCGCGCAGGAAACGGCTGCGGTCGTCTGGCGTGGGGAGCTGCATGCCAGTGGTGATCATGTTGTGGGCTTTGTTGGTGCTGTCATCAAACAGCACGCGTCGGTCGGCGGTACCAGGTTTGGACTTGGGCAGCGGTGGTGCCGCCAGCAGCAGCCAAGGACTACATCAGGCACCTGGAATGCGGCATCGACGAGCCAACAGCAGCGTTCAGCCAGATGCCGCTCTTCACCAGTGCCACATGGCCCAAGCGGCCCATGGGAGTCGAAGCGGTACAGCACATCAGCCCTGAGTGCCATCCCATCAACCTCCTTGAGATCGGGTGTGTCGGTTCCTTCTTCATCGCGTTGGCAGCACAGGGTCTTCCAGCGCTTCACCAGCCTGTCCTTGTTGGCGTCATCAAGATGCTCGCCTGCGCGGGGCAAGTTGTCGAGCGCTCCACCCAGCTCGCCGCGGGCTGTCTCCAGGCGACGCGACGCGTCCTCTGCGTCTGCTTCCGGGCGCTCTTTGTACAAAGAGCCATCGTCTTCGTTTTCATATTCGTCACTTTCACTGTCGTTATCCGCGTCGAGGGACAGCGCGCCAACAGTGAGCACAGTATTCTGCGTGGGTGCGTTCGGAGTGGGTTTTCGCTGGCGGAGGCGCTCCTTTGCGCGTGAGAGCCAGTCAGCTGTTTCCTGGCTCACGCCCGGCTGGTGCACACTCATGTGCTTTTTTACGCCGTGCTCATTAAGCGCCAGGCGGAAGTGGGTGAGGGGGTCGGCGTCGTTTTCCACCTTGTGTGCGAACAGGGAGACAACTGTGGACGCGTCAGTTTCGATGCGCAGGTTGGCGCAGCCGTCAAGGTAAGGGTAGAAGCGTTTCACCGCTTCTTGCACAGCATAAGCCTCGCGCCAGGTGGCGTGCTTGCGCCCCTGCATGCCGTCAAGTGCCTTGGAGTAGTAGGCAACGGGCGCGAGGCCTACACTGTACAGGAGGCAGTAAAGCGCTTTTACCCGTATCTCGACGGTTGTGCCAACCTGCGCATCGAGACCGATGCCTCGACAGCTGTTTCACTGTTCGCGCACAAGGTGGAAAATGACGCCGACCCCCTCGCCCACTTCCGCCTGGCATTGAGCAACCACAGCGTTAAGAAACACATGGTCATTCACAGGCCAGGCGTAAGCCAGGAATCAGCAGACTGGCTTTCGCGCGCAAAGGAGCGCCTGCGCCAGCGAAAACCTACTCCTAACGCGGCTACCCAGAACGCTGTATACACTGTGGGCGCGTTTTCCCTTGACGGAGATGACGATGGCGATAGTGACGCATATGAAGACGAAGACGAAGACGAAGATGAGGTCGAAGAAGAAGAGGAAGATGATAGCTCTCTGTACAAAGAGCTCCCAGAGGCAGACCCAGATGACGCGGCCTGTCAGACGCTAAGCCACTCTCTGCCTTACTGCATCTTTACGCCGCCCTATGTGAAGGCCGGACTATCCAGAATCTTTCCTCCAGTTCTTTGTCTTCGTTTTCGTCTTCACGATTGTCTTTATCTGGATATACCTTAGGACTCACTACGTGCCTTCTTGGTGTTTGACACCTCTCCTCGCGCCACCACCCGCAGTCTGACGTTGCTGAGACTGTGGTGAAGAAGTTCAAGGCAAGCCTGAGGCGAGCATTCTTCGATGTGCCAGAGGAGAGAGGGTAGTCAAGGCACATCCCACGCATTGTGGCTGCCCATGCCTGCACGCACCCAGCCGCCATCAACGCTACCCCGGCCGAGATCGTCTTTGGGCGCTTAGTAGTTGAAGACTGCCAGCAAATGCCCATGGAACAGGCAGCCATCCACAGAGCCAAGATGCGGGCACAGGCTCTGAGACGAGCCAATGCCAAGATCGAGGCCAGGTACTTTGAACCTGGCGAATGGGTCACAGTGAAGGCGCTGTCTAAGGAGTCAAGCATCGCTAAGCAGTTCCGGCGCCGCAATGGTCTGCACATAGTGCAGGCGCGCTACATCGCCACTGTGGTTCTCCACAGCCATCTTTGCTGATGACTGTGCACGCTCACCACATAGGTCCACAGAACGCACAGTACCACTGATGATGAATACCCTCCGGACCTTTCCAAAATCCCCCAATCACTTCATGAAAACGCCGTCTGGCATAGCTTAGGTACCCCCAGTACTTAGGCTCCTCCAAAGGGTATTTAAGTAACGACTCCAAGACGCCAGCTAGCATATTCTCTATCTCACTTTTCATCTGTCTTTTCCATCTATTCAAAATAGATCTTTCGGAAAGGCTAGTTCTACCTCAGCCCGCAGATCTTCCCATTCATCGCCCATCGACAAACAACAGCCACCTATACCCTGGAAGACCCAGCTGACCGCCGCCGATTCCAGGTACCGGGCGAAATTCTGATGCCCTACTGCTGGGACGAGGACAGCGAGCAACGAATCCCCAATGAGCGGCGCCAAACACTTGGTGACACCAGCGCTGACCAGCCAGAAGCCGAAAGCGCCGAGGATAACACCGCTCCCGTCCCGGCAGCCTACACCTGGGGCAGCCGGTCAGAACCGCGCACTGAAGTGAGTCTGCCACAGTCGGAAGCACAGTTGCCGGCACAAATAACCCGAGAGCCACCTCATCCAGAGATGGACTTTCGTCAGATCCCGAACCGAGTCCCCTTCTCGACCCACGAATACTCGGATACATGCCAACCAAACCCAAACAACTCGGATACGGAGCATCGAGGACTCACACCGATCATAGAGGAACCAGAATCAGCACCCAAGTTAGAGTCAGAACCCACAGAAACTGCGGATTCTTCGGACAATGACTTTGAGCTAAAGATTAGCAACATTTCCGGGAACACCACAGACCAGAGTGCAGAAATGGATGACTTCGCGCAAGACACGTCTCTGATCCCACAGCTCCATGACAATGTTAGGGATCAACCCATTGTAGACACCAAGTCCACTGTACGACCCAAGCGACCACGCAGATGGAACAATCCCCCTGAACTCTCACAGCACTCCAGCAGTGATGAGCTGCGGCCGACCATGAAAAAGGCCGCTCGAAGGGAAATTACACAAACAGCAAGAGACCTGCGCCGCGAAAACATCCCAGAAGATGAACTCACGCACATGACTCCACGATCACAGACACAAAAGATCCACGCGCAAGAGACAAGCCATAGTGCCACTAGACCTGACATTCATGTTGCAAGGCTGCGGAGGTGGAGGAAAACACCAAAGAATCGGAAGACATGTGGCTCCATATGAAGGAATACAACACGTGTGACAGTCATATATACCAGTATTGCTTGGCAATAAAGCTCGCGTGAGCTGGCAACGGACATTTGAACACACCCCAAACAGCCGGCACAAAGACCTGGTTTCCACTATAACAACCAAGTTTTTCATCAAGTATTTAAACACCTTTAGCTGCTGGAGTCCAATGATGCAGTAGTGTGGAATAAACCATTGCTTTCTCCAACCCTTCTTGGAGTTGTTTACAGCAGTAGCTTGTTTGCTTTACTCTCAATGCGAGTGTCGAGCATAGCACCAAACTCTTTCAGTTTCTGTGGGTATAGAGGGCGATGTGGGATCCCAGAAGTACAACCACTGTATCCACAAAGCTGCTTTTGCAAGAAAACAGTGGGCAATGCCAGCCTGCGCTCACAGCGATGGGCAGAGTAGGCATGCTCCGGTACAGGGTCCGGATT
>MU604004.1:0-79435 GCA_025201845.1 Martensiomyces pterosporus | reverse complement strand
GCTTCGTGTGTCTGTCGACGTCTAGCACCATGCAATAGACGCCTGTCCATCTGGCCATATCCTGGTTATCCGTCGTCGCATCACTGGCACCACCATATATAATCATGTCGCCGGAGCTCTCCTGCAGGACAGCCGTGTGTAGGTACCGTTTGGGCGCCGAGTTGACAACGGTCGATGCACCCCACGCTTGGAACTGTGTGCAATAGACTGCCAAGCTATTGACGCGCGAGAAGTTGGTCGGTGTCTGGCCGCCGTAGGGCACAACGATGTGGTTGTGGCGGTCGTAGACGGACGTGTGCTGGGCGAGTGGCGGCATGGCAAACCGCGAGGCTGAGCTTTTTTCCCTCCAGAAGGGGTTTGGCTGGCTTATGGACTTTGTGACGTCGACGCAGCGGTAATCAAGGAGAAAGTCCGCTAATTTTGTGGCGGTGTTGGTACTCTTACCCCCCAAAAACGCATAGCTCACCGCCAACTATCTCCATAGAGTGCTGGAACCGAGGCACTTTGGCCAGGTGGCCCGAGACCAGGGCATTGAGCAGCAGTAGCCCAGCAGCACACGACGATGGCTGCATCCCTGGACGAGCACGCATGACAAAGTAAAATAAGGATGCTGGCACTGCTGATATATATGGTTTTACAAAAAGACGCTACTTGCCGGCCAAGTGGGGCATGGGTTTCAAACGGGTAAAGGCGACGAGGAATCCAGTGTCGAGGGGAACATGATCAACAGCATCAAAGTGATCGGACGCTGACGCCTTCCCTACTCTTGCTGTCCTGTTGAATACCGTAGTTTTGTAGCTGCCTTTTCTTTCAAAATAACCAATATCTATCCCGATGTCGTCTATGTTGCCTGAGCAAGCCATTACCACCCCCAGCGGTCGGACCTCGAAAGAGGAAAGACACAACAACGGTGTGAGGGGTTCAGTCAAGGGGAATCGTATTCCGAAACAAGGTTAGAAACTAGCTGAGGTTCCTGCTCCTGGACGCTTTCCGTCCGGGGTTTAAGCACTTGTCAGATCTGGTTCTCCGATCCTTCAGGCTGACCCAAGATCCTTCTGTGGCTATGTGGTCTACTGGCTCTGGGTCGTTCCTCTCGGGAGGGCTCTTGTTGCCTCTTGTTGGTTCTAGTTGGTTCATTGGTCTCGTGACCTGGACTTCGGGCGGCCTATCATTCCACTCGGATGGCCGGTCTATAAGCCGTTTGACCAGATTCACCACAACTCCCGGTGAAAACCCACCCAACTGCACTCCCACCACACAAACTACGCGCAGACTGGATTTGCCTTGCACTGGCTGCATCTGGAACACGTCCATCATGGTTTCTCGCACAGGGAGGGCGGTAGAACGTATGTGTAATATGGTAAACCCGAGAAAAGATAAGGGGAAAGCGAGCAGCGGATGTGTGTTTCTTTTGCCTTGCTCCTAGGAGCCGATCATTTGGTTAAGCTCCTCTGTAATCTCGTCCAGCTGCAACTGTAACTCGCTGATAATATGCAGTGTCTCCATCGTCAGCGCATAGACGTTGTTGATGTTATCTGCAAGCTCCGAATCGTCAGCGTTGTCCGAGGCAACCTGGTCGGGCTTGATAAGACTCAGCGGGGGATCGGTGCTACTGGGCTCACTCTGGGCACCTTTGCTGGTGCTCTCTGTGTCAACAAGGGCGTCGGCCTTATTCGCCGGTGCAGAGGTAGAGTTAATCAAGCGCCACTCGACAAGCTCCTTCTCCAAAAACTGCAGGCGGTCGGACAGCTGTGCCTGCCGCTCAACCAGCTCCTTCTCGCGCTCCTTCTGCCGCTGTCTCGAGCGGCGTGCTGCTTCTCGATTTCGCTTCCGCCGCCGTACCTGTGCCTGCTCATCGACGGTCTGCGGCGTAAGAAGGTTGCTTAGATCTTCCTTCCAGTACACCCCCACAGACGAGCTCGCCTGTGACCGGCTGGGGCTTTGGCTATTGTTGTCGTTGCTGCTAATGCTTTTGGCCGACCCTGGCCGGAGGACGCCGCTGTCGTCTTCCTCCCCGTCCGATTTTTTGTCATTTCTGGGGATACTGTGTTTCTGGTTGTCGGAGACTGAGCGGTGGTCGCCGGTAGTCATTTTTTCCCTGATGTCCGGTGCCGCTTCCACTGCTATTGTCAGTGCTGTTGCTTCCTGTGGGCTATGTGAGCGTGTGGGCGAGCGTGAATGTCGATTAGAGGTGTGCATGAAGTCAGAATGATGTTGATCCATTAACGTATGTCACATAAACAAGCAGGTGTCAGGGACAGGTCAAAGAGACAGCGCAGGGAGAGCAAAGTGCAAATAAACAGCGAGAAAAGGCCAAGGGAATATATATAGGGATAATTACAATAATGTGATGGGGGCGAGAATCAGAGAAGGAAAGTGTCAAAGTGGTGGAGGAAAAAGGAAATGCAGAGATAACGATGAAGCACAACTATCTCGCGCTGCCTTGTCTGTGTTTGTGTGGGTTGGGCAAGAGGACACGAAATGGGCAAAGGCGTGGAGAGTGGGCTGTGCAGCTGCTGGTCTTCCAAATGGAAGGATGCAGGCTGAAAGACAATCTACAAAAAGGCCAATTCCGCCAAGGTCTATGTTGGACGGGTGTGTTCCTTCGATAATCCCCTAAAGAGAACCACAATGCGGCAAAAGCCAGGTGAAGCAAGAGTCTAAAAACGGGAAGGGCCGAACAGAGGATTGCGAGGGGAGTGGGTGTATGTGTGTAACTGGAAGGCATCTTCCAAGTGCTTAGAAGGCGAGAAAGCAGTGGGGGTGGGGTGCGAGGGCACACGTTTATACATAATCGCTTTTTTTTTTCTGACTCGTTTCCACGACCTTTGGCGGAATGAAAAGAAGCAGCGTTTTTTAGACACAAAACCACAGCGAACCGATCTACCGCCTCAGCCGATACTCTGTCACGTACTTTAGCCCAAGAAAGATGGCAGATCTGCCACCCAGTTTGTTTGAGCTTTTCTGTAAAAACACCCACCCCACACGGATATGCCACACACCAAGAACAGAGCGTCCTCCAATTGTTTTCCACACACTGCTGCATGCTTTTCATTAGTTTGCTGCTCTCAGTGTGTACCTGATAACCACGCTCTCCAATGGCTGCGTCAAAGAACGCTGAGGCGGCACTCACCTTTTTCTTATCTGGTATAGGCACTTTGCGCGGTTGCGAGTGCCCAGCAGTGCTTGTTCCGTGCGGGTGGGCCCACTCTGCCTCTGCTTGCGGCTGCCCGCTGTTTGGTGTTATGAGCGCGAAACCCTGAGGCGACCTCCCAGCGCGCGCCCGCTTTTTACGCTGCTGAGATACGAGATGCTGGCTCTGTCGCTGGGACACGCGATGCTATGTGTAATTTACTGCGTCCTTGTTGTGTCTCTAGCGAATGGTAGGCGCGTAATACAGAAGGCAGGGAAAGAGGAAAAATGCACAAACACACACACGCAGCACACACAGGTAGAGGAGACGATCATCTAGGAACATCGAGTTCTGAAATACCAAGCTCACATAGCATAGCCGCGTACATGCACATGCAATCGCATGTAATGGAGGGAGAAAGAGGGCAGCGATGCAATGGCTACCGCTGATGACAAATGGTGGGGGATGGCATCTGTTTTCTACCCTGGATGTAGTCAGCAAGCAAGGGCTGAAGGGCTGACAGAGCGGGTGGGGGATGGGGCAAATGCGAATGCAGTAGAAAGACAGTAAGCAAGCAAGAAAGCAGCGGCAGCGGCAACTGATCTCAAGCAGGAGCTGTAAAAAGCACATGGCCCAATGGCGTCGCGCAGTTCCAGTGACGTCCCGCGCTACAACGTCAATGCTACCGCTGCGCTCCTTCTTACTTGCTTCACGCACGCGCCGCAGGAACCAGAGTAGGGGCAGCAGGACTGACGAGACGCATGCTGCAAGACTTGCAGCAGTCGTGGCAGGCAAAGAAAAGGGAAAAGAAGGGGATGGTTCCGTGATGATCACAACAACATATCTTTCCGCCAGCGGCAGCAGCAAGGCTCGCCAGACCTCCGCGCAGGAACCAGCTTGGCGGAAAAGCAGTCTGCTGCACATGCCGGACCAGGCCAGGCCGCTATCATTGTTTTATTTTTGCACAGCGCACCAAAGTTTGGTACTGTAGAGGCTAGCGGATCAGCGCGTTCTTATTTTGGCTTGGATCCACAATACGCCCTTAATAATGGGCGACTGTGTGGAACGAGTGAAGCACTGCAATCGGTAATTACTAAATCAGGCATGGCTGGGGGTACCTTTATCTTTTAATAAGCAATACCATATGAAAGCCCAATGGTGTGTTTTCCAGGAGTTGGGCTTGTCAGTGTTGCTGTAGGGAGGACAGGAGGAAGGAAACGGGGGGGAGAGGGGAACGTGACAAGGCTGAGTGAGGGATTTTCAAGCGGGTCCTGTGCAAGGGAGAGATAGGGCGCGTGTATATATAGAGAACGACTGAGCCCAGAGGCAGGTGCCAGGGGCCAAAAACAAGCGAACCGTCAACAGCAGCAGCAGAGGCAGCACGAATGCGATGGGGGGATGGGGGATGGGGGATGGGGGATGGGGACGGGGGTGGTTGGCTCATTCAATAGGGATAATGAATGAAAAGTGAACAAGACCACAGGGGAAAGCGGCCAAGAGCGCTGACATTGATACCAGTATTGTTCATAATATTGATCTTGTTTCTTTGTCAGTCCTTGTCTACTGCGTTAATTTGCTTCTACGATGAACAGAACGCAGACCGCGAATGGCAGCGGCGGCGGCGAGGCGAAGGGGGAAGGGAGCCACACAGAAGACAGCAGGATTGAAGGATAGAAGTGGGCGAGATGTGTTTTCCTATTACATTTCTGAACTTGCCTTGTTTATTGTAATTATCCGGCAGTATTTTCACTTTCTCCAGAAGGAAAACCAGCCCACTACTCGCCGCTATTCAGGTAATTGTTGTGCGTTCGTTGTGCTTCGATAATGGCGGTGCGCGGTTGGCCTCGCTTGAAAGTCGCCACAGGTAGCTCTGAAATAAACAAAAAAGAATTCCTCGGAGGAGCTGAAAGCAGAGGAAAAGAGGGAGTGGCTGCCAAACCCAGCAAGCCGGCGGTTGTATAGCTAGAATGAAGGCGGATGAATGTTTTTTACCGCATGTCCAAAAGGGCCCACTCCCCCCTAGCCAAATCAGCAAGAAGTGATTCAGACAGCTACAGGATTATGGCTACTGCGCACAATTGCATGCACGCTGCTGCATTTCACGCCTTTCTCCATCCCGTCGGGAGAGGCAGGGCAGAGGAGGGGATGGCACCGGGGAGGAGTGCAGAGAATAGCAGTTATTGCCATTTTGCCATGTCCTTGGCAGCTGGGGCCTTGGGCGTACCCATTTCCCATTTGTTTATGTTTATATGGACACATTGTTCCTCTGCCTCAATCATGAAAGAATGCAAAATGAGGCGAGGCGTTGCCCATTCATTCATTTCATTCGCTCTGGATTGGCTGGTTGTGGCTCAGCACTGGCAGACAAGCAGCAGGGAAAACAAGCAGACGCGCACATGATGCCACCGCCGCCTCTGCCACCGCCCAGCACCGATGTAGATGCTTGTAGAAGAGGCTTGATGAGCAAGTTGATTAGTTGGCCGGAATAAATAAACAAATATAAAGCAACGCCGCATCCCCTCGGCATTAGTGGGAGGATGGAGCATGGGCAAAAAAAGCGAAAACAAAAGGTATCAGTCGCAAACAGCAGGATACTGCGGGTCGTTTTTACACTGCAAACGTCTGGGGCGTAAAATCCTCGTCGCTGTGGCGGCGGTCGTTGTTCTCCGAGTGGTTGAGCGTGGATGTCTGGCTGCTGGTCTCCATCCGCATTGTGCATGGCCTCATCGGAGCCAGGCAGTTGGTGGTACTTTGCCCTCGGAATGCGGTCGCCAGCCAGGAAAAAGTATAGGTCAACCAGGATGTAGAAGTAGAACAGGATCACAAAGCAGAAGCTCAGCAGTATGAGCGCATACGTGGCGACATCAACCTTCGAGTTGATCAAAAACAGCACCATGTCGCGATTCGCGCCCATCAGAAACATGCCCGACGCACACATAAACAGGATTGGCACATACTGGAACGGCGCTGGCTCGCCCCTCTCCTTGACGTACTCCGAGGAGACCAGGGTGATCTCACAGATTGTCGAGATGCCCAGGCAGAGGAGCGCAGCACCAAAGAGGAAATGCACACGCGAAGACATGACCAGGTCCTGCTGGTGGATGATCATCGAAATTCCAGTGGCCATGAAGATCAGCGACGGAATGGCAGACCGGTCCCTCGGGTGGTTCTTCCACGTCATCAGCGTGCCCAAAAGCCCGCCGGCCAGCCACGAGATGCCAATGAGGGTGTGCTGCAAATCCTTGTGCGACCAGGTGTCGCTCTTGTCGTCGGTGGACTGGAAGAAGTTGTGCTCAGTGAATGTGCCGATCAGCCCCACCGTCATAATGAGCAGGCACTCGAAGAACTCCATGGGTCGCTTGAGGTCGACGATAAGAGGGCCGCAGATGCGCATGGCTGTCATGATGAAGACCGAGGTGAGGATAAGGACGCTGCCGCGGATAAAGTGTGACACGCACTGACCCAAGTGACCGGTGCTGCAGAGACTGAGGAACGTGATGCCGCCCAGCACCATGGCCATGTATGTGAACACAAACTGCACAGAGCCAACGAAGCGATAGGCAAACACGACTCTCTCCGACCTTTCGAGCACTCGCATGGTCGTTGTCAGGTTCAAGGTGGTCTGGACAATGAGCAAGGAGAGCATGAACCAGCCAAAGCGCCTGTAGATGTTGTTCAAGCCCCCGTTGGCCCACCCGAAGGCCATACCCACCAGCCCAACCAATGCGCCAGCGACCTGAGCCAGAGCCTGGTGCTTGTAGCGAGCAAACTCCATTACCATGGCTACAGTGAAGCGCCGTAGTTCGCAAGGCAAAGCCCAGAATTAGGCTTGTTAGGTTAGTTAGCAATGGCATCACAGCCAGGGAGCGCAAAAGCGCCCGCTCTGCTGCCAGACTGATGTTTCCATGTATGCATACATCGAATAGGGCCCCACTCGCTCAGCGAGGTTCATGCTCGCTGGTGTGTGCGGACAATTGCACAATGCTAAGAAAGAGTTGTATGCAATGCAGGGTGCACGCGCTGAAGACACGAAACATGATGGATGGGGGTGTGATGTGATCATCATCAATGTCCGCACGACAACAAAGTGCCAGGTGTCAAAAAGAAGGGAGTAGATAGAAGCGAGCAAAACCCGCCGCAGCAGGGAGGCGGGTTTTGTGGTGCAGTCGAAAGGCTAATTTCCCGCTTTCTGTCTGTAGGAAACTTGTAGAAGTTTGGCTACAAGGCTTGCACAGCGGAGGCAGTTTTCTTTTTGGCTCTTACCTACTGGGAGGAGGAATACATGGCTGAACAGACACAGCACAAGGTGCACTCTGAGTGCCCAGCCCATCGGCTCATCCGGCCAGCGGAAGGTTTTGGCGTCATCCGGAAGCCTTTCCGCCATGTCCACGCCATGTCCGCCATGTCCGCCCGCGCCCTCATCATCTCCGTGAGCCAGAGCCGGAGCGGGGCCAGCGAGTGTAATTGCAAGTAAAATAAGCAGCGAAATATACAGGTGCGACCGCATTTGTGTCAGGGATATAACTCGAGTCAGAACCGTGGAACCAGAGCCGCTTGTATGCGAATTTCCATCCAGGTATCTGGTAGCGCGCGTGTCGGAATGAAGGTCGGAAAACAACTGTGGCTGGAGGATGTGTGGAGATATAAGGGAAACCTGCTTGCTCGCTTTCCCTTGCTGTGCGAGTGGCGGTGGGAGCAGCGAGTTTAAAATTGGGTGCCAAGACAATATTATGTACTGTCACTTGTGGTGGTAGAAGAAAGGGGGTGACAAGCAGATCCTATGGTCAGAATGCGACGGAGGAAAATGGGCTGTGGTGGTATCCTGCGTGTATGTCGAAGGAAGACGAGAAAAAACAAGGTGCCAAGGGGTGGGAGGCGAAATACGCCAAGATCCTGAAAATAGAGGCTATATATTCAAGGAGAGGAAGACGGGGAGGAGAATGGAAGCCATGACCATTGCGGATAAGGAGGATGCAGAGAACAAGCGGATGTGTGTACGTAGGCAACATTACTAATGTCAGCAGCCGGCAAAAAGTATCATTTTCCGCCAGCCGGCACCGCAGAGCTATTTGAATCATACTTTCTCGCAGCTTATTGCTACGTGCGGACTTTGTGGCGGCACGTTGGGCAGCACCGAAAGGAGCATCCGCGCCAGAGCCTTGACCAGATAAAATGGCAACAATCCCGCACAGCTTGTACTCCTTTTCCTTTTGCTGCAAGTGGACTTGGCTAGGGCTTGGTGCTGGTTTTTGGTTCTCGGCCATTGCTCATATTCTTGGTGTCCTGCTTCCTTCCTCTTTTTCCGCCCGTGGTGCGACGTGTAGATTGGTTGGTTACTGGCAAAGGGAGTGGCGACGACCGGCGGCGAATTCCAGGCTCAGCGGCGCATCAATGTCCGTCACGCTCTGGGCTCATCACCCGCCGCTGCATCCCGCTTGCAGCATTATTTTTCGCTGGTACTATGCCGCAAGCAGCTGTTGCCGCAGCTACGCTGGATCTGTGAGGTTCTCCGTCTTATTTATAAGCTGTGCAGTAGCAGTGTTGGGAGGAGGGGGATTGGAGCCGGCGGCAGCAAGGCTGGCTGTTGGCTCAAAGCTCACTTCTTTGCTCATCCACATGCGCTGTCTCGTATTCTCCCCTGCATAAACGGATCACCGCCAGCAGCGTGGGAGGGCAAAACTATTGGAATAGGAGACTGCTGCTCCACTTGAAAGCGCTGCTATGTGTTGACACCACCGTTCTCTCATTGCACACCATTGTACGCATTTCTATTGAGGTAGGCAGCACCCTGTTCGCGTATGCCCATGCCATTCTTTTCTTTCTGTCACACCTCTACACGAAGGCACAAAGCCAAGAATGCTTGGGCTGCTGCACACATGATCAGCTGGACAGGTGTGTAACGCCCCTGAGAGGGAGAAAAGTAAGCCATGGAGTCTTGGCAGCCCTCTCTCCTTCACTGCCCTTGTTTCATTTTGTATAAACGCACAAACGCATTCGCAGCAAATCACGGTGTATAATAGAAATGGGCATTCGCGAGAAAACCGACCTTGACCTGCAAGCAGTCTCGTTTGCCGGCGCTCTGCTTACGCTCTTGTTCTTTTGGGCTGCTCGCGGATACACACAGGACTGGAGAAAGCGCCGGTTATTCAGACGCGAGCTGACCAAAACACAGGACCGCATTAGGCTCTCTCTGTTGAAAAACAGTGAGCAGCAGCACACCGATAACCGCCGCCGTAAGAGCACGGGCGACTTGGGCCAGCAACCGGGCGGGGATAGTGACCAGGATGAAGATGGTGACGATGCGCAGAGCCTACAGAGACGGCGAACCACTGGTGAGCGATACTCCATGGATGGATACCGCAACCAATCCACACCAGAGGAGCAGGGCAGCAGCACAGGGAGGAAGCGGCGACGCGGGTGGAAGCGCTTTGTTGCCGCTTTGCCGCTCATGCCACTGGCCGCTGCCTATGTCGTGACCAGACTGGGCTGGGATGTATTTGAGCTTCTGGTGTTCTGCACAATCGACATGGCGCTAGATGCAATGTCACGGTCGATCGACACAGCCAAGCGCACACTAGCATTTGTGCGCACATGGACAGCGGAGCTCGTTACTCGACTTGATCTGAAGCAGCGGATCGCCAGCACAGCCATCATCATTGTTGAAAACACAGTCGTGTGGCTGTTCAATACTGCCCTGCCCTCCATTGGCACAGGCATAGCATATTGCATTAGCCAGATGAAGCGCTTTGCGCTGTGGTGGGCTGAGGCTGGAGGACCTGCCTTGCGGGACACAATCGAAGTGCTAGTGCTCGATGGGTTGGTGCCAGCTTATATGTCCTTGAGCAAAGGCGTCGTGGCTGCATATTTGAGACTTGTGTGGTTCTGTGCGCGCATGTGGGAAGCGGCTAGTTTGCTTAGCCTGGACTTGGCGCGCGATCTGAGAATCGTGTGTGGGTGGGTGGCAAGATTCGGGAGATGGGTGCGGGATGGCGAGCAGTGGCAGCGGCTCGTCACGCAAGCCATTGAGGTTGTTGTGCGGCTGACACCCTCTAGGGCTCTGCTGCTCAAAGCCAGATCGGCGATTTTGGACCAGGCAGTTCCCTGGCTCACAACAGCACTGGCTTGTGGCTTGTGTTTGGCGTATAGTCGTGCACTGCTGCCAGCTGTGAGATGGTGTGTGTGCGCAGGCGATCGACTTTTGCAGCACACTTCTGGTATGCTTGTTCTCGTGTTCGGCATGATAAAGGACAGCGCTCTGTGGGAGCGTGTTTTGCTCCCCGTTTTCCAGAACGTGCAGCTGTACGAAGTGGCCGCTCGCTTTGTCAAATTGGTCGGCCAGTCGGCTGCTTCTGCGCGCCATTGCGTTTACTTGCAGTGCCAGAAGGTGCGTGCTCTATGGCACAAGTCTTTGTGGATCCTCAATGCCTGTCGCTATGCATATTCACAAGCCAGACGCGTGATCCTCCTACCAGCAGTTGAAGCACTGACCACGCTTGGGTCGCATTTGTGGAAGACAGTCCTGAGTCCCTTGGCACAGAGCGCAGCTGCAGTGCTAAGGGGCGTTCCTGGGAATGCCCTAAGAAGAATTGCGTTGCAGTTACTCCTGCAGGTGCGTAAACTGGCTCACTTGGTGGAGACTTACCTCGTTGAGGCTGTGGGCAAAGTCCAAGTCCGCCAGTGGGTGTGGCAGGCATGCATACGGTTAGCGTCCAGTGCCCTGGCGGCGAGGATCAGAGAGCTGGCGGGTGTCTTGCAGAAAACACTCAGCGACCATGCAGAGAGGCTTTTGGCCGCACTATGGCCTGTTACCTTGCGCAGCTGGAACGACAGCGTGCAGGCGCTGGCAGATATGAGCAGGCAGCTGGTGTCCATGGTTGATCTGATCGTGGCGACGGTGGGTGACCTTATCGTTGACTTTGCGCGCAGAAACACAGTCCATGTGTCCGATCAGCCACCGCATGCGGATGTTGGTGCCAAGCACAAGAGCGAATAGCATGATTGTCGCCACGCACCTTGATCTTTACCACAATGACGCAGTTCATGAGGCTTTATTACCCACAACTAAAAACCAGGACTGACTACCAGTAGCCTATACCATCTTTCGACCGATGTCGCATGGCGGCTGGCCGTGCGTACAGCCCCTATAAATTGCATACATCGCAGGAGGACACCTCGAATACCGGATCTGCAGGCTGCGTCAAGACGGGCTGCAGCGCGAGTGCAAGATCAGTTCGAGCAGTGTTCGGAGACTCATTTTGCTCAGCACCAAAACGTTGAGCGATTCTGCCACGAAAAGAAACCAGCGCTGTCCTGCCGAGGATGGCCATGGTTCGGAAATTGATGCCAGCACTGAGGACGCCATTGAGGCTATGCAGCATCACCCCGGCAGCCCTGTTGCTGAGAGGGACTACACCAGCAGCGCTAGATTTGGCATTGGCAGTGGCGCGTCGCCTGTCGATTGATATCCACCGTGTGCTTGACATCCAACCTCATGTAGTGATGCATATTCTGCTGCTGACCATCTTGCACATCCTGTTCTGCTCAAATGTATTGGCCAGGTGCAGTTTGACGCTCTGAGATGGAATGGCAATGGCGACAAGGATTTAATGTCGGCCAGGAGCCATAAATGAATTGTCTAGGACAGCAAAACGAGGGCAGCTGTCTGCTTTCTCTTCCAAGAATTCTGCGTAAACACCAATCTCAGCAACGCGCTGCATACTTTGCATCGGCATATGAATGTGCATCGTGTGCCACTGCCAGCGCGGACATCGCCAGTGCGGAGGTGTTCCGAAAAACCAGATCTAGAGAAAACCTGCTTTGTTGCTGGGCCTCAGGCTTGTGTGACTGGCCTGCTCCTGGGCCCAGCATAGGTGGCAGGGGAGGTCGCTATAGCGTTCATATCCCGGTTCTGACCATTTTTGGGAGACCTCATGAGTGATTCACTATAGTAGCAGCATGGTCTTGGCAGCAGCAAGCCTCGTCCCCACTCTCGCTGTTCTCTTATCAGTATGGCACCTGCGGTGCTGTGCGAACTCCAATCAGCGCGTAAACCAAAGTGTGCAGTGAGAGAAATGCATTGGTGAGGCAGCTATGGCTACTGGATAATGCATCATGCACGCTCTAGCTTTCAAAAGTGGATCGCCGCTCATGGGAGAGAAAAAGGAAGCGGTCTTTCTAATAATGGAGATAATTCGACTCCCTCTGCCAACCAGATGACCATCCAAACGCTGCTCTCAGACCAGCTTACCATGGCCACAGCGCTCTTTAGGGTGACGGGGGACGCAAACACTGGTGACGCAGCCTGTGTTGCCATATGGGCGTGCATTGTGCAAAAGAAAGAGCCGGTGCGATTTGCGCGAGGCAGAGTGGGCACCATATGGTATTGGAGGTGTGAGAAGCACACATGCGCTTTGCTGCGTGGTGGAGCAGGGGCAATCCTCGCTCGATGCGTTAATTTCCCTTCTGTTTGCTCTGGCCTGGACGCTCCCATTTGCTAAAGGATCCAAGAATCACTCAGTGAATGGATCCGCTAAGCAAAGCTAAATGGGCTCTGTGCGCCTTTCTTTCTTTCCAAAGTGTCCACAGCCCCCCTTTCACTCTCGGGAGTTGCTTCCGGCCTGCACGCACTCCCTCCCCCTTTTGCCTCGCTGCAAAGACGCATTCACACACGCATGCCAGCAGAACGAGCTTCATGTACGTCACTGATGTCTCCGGCATGGAAGGCACCAAGTCCGTGCTGCTTGTGGCATGGCAGTGGCAGTACGCAGTCCTTCGTCTATTTATCCCACATTCAAATACAAATTTGTTCTTGTCGGCCTTTCTTTCGTTCCTTGTTCCCTCTTCTCTTCGTATACACAGCAATACACAGCACCTATCGCGCTGCTATTCTCCTTCTGTCCTTGGCCGCACCCTGATAGTCGTCTGCCTGTCTGCTTGTGGCTGTACCAGGGCACGCATTCAGCCGCCTCTTACCTCCGCCCACACGCCATTTGCACCATTAGCGCTGCTATTGACAGCCGAACCACGCACAGCAAGGGAAAGGTAAGTAAACGGCGCCGAGCAGGCCTCAGCATGCCTGCAGCCCCAGCAGCGCAAACCAACGGGCTACAAAGGCAACCATGCACTCCCTCCACATGGCGTGCAGCACCCCCGAAATACAGTGCATACGGCAGACAAGCGGATAGAGGAGAGGGAGAGGGACGGCCAATCAGCACATGGTGTGTTATTTTTATTCTGCAGACCAGCCCCCGCCTGCCCCTGCCTCTGGATACGAGATATGCGAACACATCCTTTCCAAAGTGTGGTCCTGCACCATTCCCACCTCAAATGCCCTCGGTCCAATTCAAACATAATGTACGCCAGCAGCATGCTAACCGCCATCGCTTTCTTCTCGCTGCCATATCCACTCCGCTTCTCTGTTTTCCTCCACACCTAAATAGACGCCGCTTCACGATAAAATACCAGCTGCACCGATAAGTACCCATCATGTCGTTTTCGCTGACGCAGAGCGAGAAGAACCGCGTGGAGGTAGCCAGCGTGCTGGGCATGCATCTAGACCCTATCGGAAAGGCAGACTTGGTCATGATCATCGTAATATCCGCGGTTTATGCAGCGGACCTGGTGTCCGTGCTGTACCTGATTGCAAACAGAAACTACCCACCGCTAAAGTCCAAGAGTCCGATGCTCATGGTGGCTGCATTTGTCTCTTCTGTGGCGTGGTACTGTGGCGATCTGGTCACGAACGGCCACATCCACCTAAGTGGCACAGTCATGGCGAACTGCAAGGCATTTGGAGTCTGGGTCCGCGTCCTCCTTGGCGTGTGCACAATATCTTCCCTGATTGCTCTTCGCTCCTACGGCCTGTACCGCGTTTTCCGCATGAACCTGCCCTACAGAGGGCTGGGATTCTACCTGCCGTTTATGATTTACTGCGCATGCCTCTTGGTCTACGGAATCGTGTCGCAGGTTCTCTCGACAGACGTCACGGTGAAATACGTTGGCCTTATGGATTTGTGCTACTACTACGACGGCTTCAAAGCGTCGCTGTTTGTCTTCATCTGGGTCACATGGCTCATTGTCGCCTACATCAACTGGAAGATCCGCAACATCAAGAGCTCCTTTAACGAGAGCCGCGAGATGGCATTGTCCTGCTTCGTTGTCTTTGCCATTCTCACATTTACGACCATCATGCACTACACGCACCCAATGTATCCGCTGAGTCGCACGCTGCGGCTGCTAACCACCAGTCTGGACCACGTCGCCACCAACGTTGTGTGGTGGTCGATCATGGGCACGCCGCTGTTCAACTGCCTCTTCCGCAAACAAAGGTATCTGGAAATGTGGAAGCGCAAGCTGCGCCAGGACGGTTTGCAGCGCGAGTATCAGATCGATTCGGGCACCGTCCAGGGCGGCACCATCGTTGGGTCCACTGTGCCACTCAACAGTCGTGTGCGCGACACATATTTGTATGCCAACAAAGCCAACGCTTTTTATCCCATCGAGAACAGCCAAAAGTGCCTGGCAGATGCCAAGCTCAGCCTTGATACAAGCCTGCACCGCTACCGCCCAGATAGCCCGACCATGGACAAGCTTTACTCAGGCAGCTCGTTTGACACGCAGCCTGTAACGCCCACCACAGCCGTCGCGTCACCGGTCTTGGAAGACCCGTTTTTGCGCAGGAGCGGCTCTAACGGTGGCATGCACCGGAATAGCCGTACGCTCAGGAGAAAGCACCGTGACAACCACAGCAGCGTGCCTGCCGAAACACAGCCGCAGCCGTCGTCGCCACGTGTGTTGCAGATGAACACTGGCGAGCTCGAGCTACAGCCCTATTCGCCGATCGAGTTCCCTGAGCCTGCCCAGCTCAGCTCGCTCAGGTGGCAGGGCGATAGCGAGGATGAGGTGCGGTACGGCGAGAACCAAAGACACATAATCTGAACGCACGATTTTTCCATACAGTACTGCATGTGTACCATTTGTCTGTTTTTTTTTTGTAATTCTTTTTATTGTAAACCCGTTTGCTGTTTTGTTTGCACCTCAAATACACGTATCCACTTGATATACTGATCTCGCGCACACGTGATCTCGTCCATACGCTTTTATCCTTTTTGCGGTGCGCGCTTTTGAGTGTTGGAAATGCGGGCAGCAGAAATTTCCCCAGCTCTCTTCCACTTTGCCTGTCCCTCTCAATTTCTTGTTATTTACGCGGCTACTCGTGAATTGGGAAGGAGGACTGCGTCTCAAAGCCCCTGTAATCCTACATTCTTGTTGCACATTGGCCTAACATAAAGACGAGATGGGAAAGAGAAAGTCGTCGCGTAAAATAGTCAAAAAGGAGAAGCCCAAGCTGGACACGACGTTCGACTGCCTCTTTTGCAACCACGAAAAATCGATCATCGTATCGATGGACAAGGACCGCAAAGTGGGCAACCTAAAGTGCAAGGTGTGCTCGGCATCGTACCAGGCAGCCATCCACCACTTGAGCGACCCAATTGACGTGTACAGCGAGTGGATCGATGCCTGCGAGGAGGCCAAGCTCAACGAAGGGGAGCCCAGCAACGACATTGACGATGGCCCTCTGCCTGGCAGCGGCGAGGAAGCTGGAGCTGCTCACCACCATGCGCGTGACGAGTATGGCGTGCCTGATCAGTTATCGGATGAGTCCGACATTGACGATTTCTAATAGAGAATTGGAGAGTACTTTGGCTATATTTCTTCCTTTGTAAACAACGAGACAGCTACACGACACCAAGGCTGCACACGCGTTCAGCAAATGTCGGGTGTGAATGTGCGAATTACGATATAAGCAACCCACAGGCTACAAAGAGGCACCAGCCATTCATTTTTTCTTCACTCTTGGTGGTCGTGTTGGTCCCGCTTGGCGGTCCCGTCCGTGGGACCTGTTGCTACGGGGCAAGCGGTAGTGAGGAGGAATGGAAGCAGGCCGCGAGCGCACACGAGCAAACAGCAAATGGCAAGCAGTGTGGTGTCTGGGTAAGACGCTTGGCTGTAGTTGGCAGCCATCCATGTCACGAGGTGGAACGAGTGGAAGGACGCAACGCGCTGCGCAAACGTCGCATATATGCCCAAGTCCTCCTCGACGGCTTCTGTTTCCGAGTCATCACCTGCTCCGTCCGTAGGGCTCTTACCATCCTTCTTTGAATCACCCGCCTTTGCATGGCCAGCCCTTGAAGCAGATCTTGCGCATACAGTGGCAGCAATCACTGAAGTGAGCGAAACGACAGGAGTGATCAAACGCGAAACCACCGGGAATACAGCCAAGTCCGCAACCAGCCGGCCGGAAAGCAGGAACGCAACCAGCCCGGCGACCGGTCCGTAATACTCGCCAGCCAGAGACTCAGCTCTGCGACCAATGGTGCCAGCCACAGTGGCCACATGCAGGGACAAACACATATGTATGAACAGGTAGCATAGCTGAGTCGCCAAACCAACGCGACGCACAGTGGCTAGACTCGGGCTGCTGATATCGCCGGCATAGTCAAAGATCAGCAGGGTCAGATTGGCCGTCGCTGCCAGCATATCGCATGACCCTAGCCACGATAGGAGATACACCGCTGGCGAATTGGCGGCTGGGTGGTCGTCATCAAGGAGCTTGCGATAGAAGAGAACCACACGGGCACCGAAATAAAACGACGCCAGACACACGATGCCACATAATCCCAGCGGCCACACTCCTAGCACGCGAGCTGGGCTGCCGCCTGGACCATTTACATGGGGCTCTAGAACCCACACTGATCCGACAAACGATATACTGCTGCTCGTAGCACCATTCAACGACATGTGCAGTAAATAGAAAGAAGCAGTCCGGGTGTGAAAATATACAAAAGCGCAACAAACGCCCCTTTGACTGAAAAAGGAACAAAGCCAAGCAGGAGGTTATATATGTATACGGTAGTGAGGTGCACAGCTGAACAACTATGGTGCAGGGTGGCATTGCACAGACGGAGGAAAGAGCTTGCAGGCAGAGTCTTCGATGGCATCAAGAACAAAGGCCAGCGTGTCGCTAGTGACATTTGGGTTGTTGAGCGGTATGCGGAAGAACGAAGGCACGGTGTGCTTGACTGCGCCCTTTGCATTGTCGTCGTCGCTAAACAGATCGATTGTTGCATAGTCGATGAGCATCTTGCCGCTGTTGTTTACATCCTTGCACACGGCCTTCGTCACCTGCGACAGCTTGTCCGAGCAGCACGCATAGCTGCCGTCTTCAAGATTCGATGCCAGTGTGCTGTTGTCACATAGCCAGCACGGCACAAACCAGAAACACACGCAGGTGCTCTGGGGCTCGCTGAATAGCCGCCACACACCCGAGTCGCTTTTCCGCGCCTTGACCATGCCAGCCAGCATAACAGCTAGCTGCCGAGCACGGCACACGCGGTTGCGGAAGTATTGGGTGCCATAGTAGCGCCAGGTGACCCACATTTTAATGGCGTCGGGGCGCCGCCCGCACCCCATCGTTGCGTCTCCCACATCCCAGCTGCCGCCCAGCCGCTCCCTGAAGGAAGCAGCAGCCACGTCCTCTGCTTCTGCACCGGGCGACGAGTGGAACAGATAGTTTGCGTTGAGTCCAAGCGCCTCTTTCATAGTCCCAAGACCGTCGCGCATCAGCAAAAACGAGCATTGCAGGGGAACGCCCAGGAGCTTGTGCGGGTTGATAGTGAATGAGTCCACAGCACCTGCAGGGATCCGGAAGTCAAAAGTGGCGGGGTCAGCAAACAGCGCCAGCGGACTGCCCCACGACCCATCGAGATGGAGCCAGAGCGAGAATTCCCGGCAAACAGCAGCAATCTCGGCGACAGGATCAAACGCGCCCAGGACAGTGGTGCCCGCTGTGGCATTGACAAAGAACGGCGCTCCGCCCTCAGCAATGGACCTTGTGACCAGCGATCTGAGCGCTATCGCATCCATACGGCCCTTATCATCTGTGGGCACATAGACAATGTTATCTAGCCCAATGCCCGCAGCAACTGCTGATTTTTCAATCGAGTAGTGTGCATGTGCGCTGGTGAAGATCACTGGCCGGGTGCCGATCAGCGCGGCATACCCGCCAGACTTGAGCTCCGGAAACCGCTGGTTCCGCGCAACCATTAGTGCGTGCATGTTGGAGTACGAGCCTCCGGGGAACGTCAAGCCACCAGCCGTAGAGGGAAAGTTGGCCAGCTCGGCGAGTTTTACGCTCAGAGTAGCCTCGAGGACTGTGCCGATTGGCGACGATTTATACACATGTGCATTGTTGTTGAGCAGTCCCATCAGTGCCTCGCTTACAACGCCGATTGGCGTGGGCGATGCATACAGCTTGTACAAAAACCGATCGCTCCATGTATTGGTCGCTGCACCGCACACATCGCGGACATCGCTCCAAATCCCATCCCTTCCTACGCCCTTCTCGGGGAATGACAGATCAAGCCGCTGCAGCAGAGCCTCGGGCGGCTCGTCGCTGACAATGCTCGACCCATCGTCCACTGACTCGCTTACATAATCCGAAAACGCACTTGCCGCATCCCTCAGCAACAAGCCAAGCTCGTCTGCCTCGCTACTGCTGCAGCTGCCATTGCCATTGCCATTGCCATTGCTGCTGGTGCTACGCCTGGCTTGTTGCGTGGCCCCCTCAGCCGACTCTCTGGGTGCATCTGCACAAGGGACAGGCGGCGCCATGAATCAAAAAGAGGTATTGGTAACAGTAAAATGAAGAAAAAGCTGGCTGAGGGAAAGAGCAGCGGCGAGTCACAGAAAAGGGCAATTGATTGAATGAAACAAGCGAGCGATAAAGGAAAGAGAAAAATTGGGGGCTGGCAGTTGAGGCGGGACAGAGTCACAGGTAGAATTGCTGCTGCCGCTTCCACCTGCCGCAATTCAACTGGCCAGTGGAAAGGGCCTACCCACTGCCTAAAACGGACTACGGCTGATTCTTTCTGGTCGACACTAAGCACCGCAATGGCAGCATCTGATCACATGATGCAGCCCATATATGCAGCTTGGGCATGAATAGTCACCGCAAAAGTGCTCTGTCTGGCTCTCTTTGGCGCCTGCCAGGCCCTAGCGAGTGTCCATGCCGCCACACAACAAGGAAAAGGGGGTTGCGTAATGGGAGTGCTCAACGCCAGGAGGCGTCAAGAGACACGGCTGCAGGGCATGCAACCTGGGCTATTCTCATATGCCATACTCACGCCTCTACAAGTCCCCAAATTTGGACTGAAGAATTGAGCAGCATTCAACCCTCTAGTCCCCAATATCATGCTAGGAACAGGCTGTTTTGGTTGTCTGCTTGTGCAGCGCGGCTTTGGTGTTAATACAGCCACGAAGGAACAGGTCTGTTTGCTGCATTCGGAAATTCGGTGGGTCTAGAAAGAAGGCAGCGGCAGCGGCAGTGGCTATTGTGACGCGGAGCACAGTGTACAAGCCAAACGAAATAAGGTGAGGGTCGGGCGCACAATGAAGCGCGCATGAGGGGCAAGGCACACGAATGTCGACAATGCACGCGGAGACAATTAATACAAATATTGTAGCAGTAGCGACAGCAGCAAAAGCCTCTGAAGCCAGACAAGCCAAAACAACGCAACAATCAACAGCAGCGGCGCCCAAATGCGAGGTATGGAGCAGTAACTAGCAGGGACAACTGAAGGGAATAAAGGAGACAAGTACTGCACGCCAAAGGCCTATTGTACCGGCCTCCCTGCTTCTTTACAGAAACTGCGACCTGATAATGGTGGCGGGATAGTAGAGACATGTTGAGCCACAAATAATATATAGCACAGAAAATGATCCCGCGCATTGCCGGTCCCATCTCCTGCCAACAACCAAGATCCTCGTTTTCTAATTGTTGCCGCTGCTGGTGCTGCCAGGTTGCTTATATCCTCCGGACCTCTTTGCTTGTGCTGCGATCCAGGTGAGCACACAGGCTGTCTCATTTTCTTCCTACATTTTGCTGTCGCTTCTTTTCTGCGCTCCCAGCCATCCTACTTTTTGCCAGGTTAGCAGTTCTTCTTCGAGAATTACACTTTTGTACATCCTACCTTTGCACGTCAACATACCTGCGATTCCTAGCAGCAGACAGGCATTGAACCACCATGTCGTTTGAGCTCACTCCCGAGGAGAGGCGCAGAGTCGCATTCGCCGCGCTGGCTGGCATCAAGCTGGACCCTATCGGGCATGCCGACCTTGCCACAATAGTGCTGCTCAGCATCGTGTACACATTTGACTTGTGTGCAATCGCGTTTTTGCTCTGGAACCGCAACTACGCGCCGCTAAAGTCCAAATACCCGATTCTGATGAGCTTGTGCCTAGTCGGGATGTTCGTCTGGTTTCTTGGAGACCTGGTTCTTAAATCCCATGTGCATGTGGTGGGACCAGTGCTCTCCAACTGCATGCTCTTTTGCGTGTGGATGCGCGTTGTTTTCGGGTGCTTCTTTGTCAGCGCTCTGATATCCATTCGGAGCTACGCGCTGTTCTGCATATTCCGCCGCAACCGCGCGTTCCGAGGGAAATACGCGTACTTTTCGTCTGGGATTGCTGCGTTTGCTGCACTCATGTTTATCCTTGTCACATACATGCTCCCCAAGGACCGCGCTGTCTTTTACATACCATTTGTGCAGATGTGCTCTATGAGCTACACATACCGCGCTATTGTTCAGGGCCTTCTATGGATGACCTGGGTGATCAATGCCTTTATCAACTATCGGCTCCGCCACATCACAAGCTCCTTTAATGAGTCCCGCGAGATGGGGGTTGCCTGTGTCTGCGTGCTGCTGCTTATCACTTACATCACAGTCATTCTCTACGTCTACCCGCTCTACCCAACCGCCGTCTCGCTGAGAGTCTCAGAAACTGTCATCAGCCATGTGATCACAAACTTCTTGTGGTGGTTCATCATGTACATACCAATGTACAACTGCGCATTCCGCAGGGAGGAGTATCTCGCACAGTGGAAGGACAAGCTGGTCAAGGACGGCTTGCAGAAGCAGTACCAGATTTCGCGTACAGACCCGTTTTCAGACACGATGATAAGCGTCAGCTGCCATCCAACAAAGCTGGTCACGCTGCCTCGAGGCATGGCCGCAGACGGCTACAATTACGACACCAGAATGTCGTTCTCCAGACCCAGCGTCAATAACCCGAACCCCAGCGGCGCTGCTGGTGGCGCAGAGCGGATTTGGTACAGTAACTCGGACAACCAGCGCTGTGGCAGCATCCTAAGCAGCGATAGTCGCCAAGAGGACGAGCGCTCCAACATCGTCCTCTTCTCGCCCCAGCGTGTAAACGTCAAGCAGCTCAACCATCTGGAAAACATGAGTTCAGCCACCACCGTTCACGACGACTGTGTCGACCTTTCGCGATACCATTTCCCTACCCCTGGCAAGCAGGGATAAGTTATTCAAACAACCATTCAAATGCATTCCACTCAGTCTGTTTATTTCGCTCAGTTGGCCCTTTGGGTGGCACAACAATAAAATCGTCCAAGGATATCTTCTACTTATGCGTTGCATGCTTGTCAATCTGGTGGTGCAAGTATTCAGTGGGTATACGTGTATAGGCATGCAGCCTACATGTACGACCAAGCCTCGTATCTATTGCCAAACGTCTCTGGGCGTTGATGGCTAAAGGGGACTGTATTTTGAAATGAGCACTATAACGAGCAGCTTGGCCATCTTTTGTGCATGCATATTCTTATGCATATTTTGTGTTGTCATTCCAGACACAGGCCTCTGACGCCGCACATAGACACCCTGCAGGCAGCTGCAATTCTTCTCAAGTATAGCCAGGTGCTGCTTTTGCTCAATTACTTCTTTTGCTCAACATTCACCTGGCCCTTGCATACAGCACTCTGCTCGCTCTATATAAACATATTGTGGCTGGGCATTCGCTTTTGAGGGAAAAGCCAGTCATTCATCCTTTGCGCGCAATTTGTACAATATATTTCCGCACCTTCTTTTTGTTTTCTTGTTTCCTTTGTCTCCCGCTACTATTATACATCCAACCACATACATCTGCAGTACAGCGGTACAGACAGTAGACCGAATGTCTGAAAATGAGCTTTGAATTCAGTGATGAGGAAAAGAAGCGTGTCATCGCTGCGAGTCTCTTTGGTATAAATCTGGATCACATCGGATACGCAGACTTGGGAGTAATAATCGGCTGGTCTGCAGTACACGGCCTCCAGCTTTTGGCCCTTGTCTATGCTCTGTGGAACCGCAAGTACCCGCCCATCCGAGCCAAGGGAATAGCCACCATGGTGCTCATGTACGTTGCTGGGGTTATGTGGTATGTTGGCGACATTGCAACCAACGAGATGGTTCACCCAACAAACAAGTTCCTCTCCAACTGCATAATCGTCACGATATGGCTGCGATCCATACTGGGTCAGACAATGATGTTCCATGTCCTTGCGCTGCGCTGCATGTCGCTTTACTTCAAGTACAAGCTGAAGCGCCGGTTCAAGGGGCTCGCAAGAAATGCCGCCTCGCTTATTTTAATTGCTGTGCCCCTGTCTGCTGGCGTCATAATCACGGTCTTGCCCACCGCAAGAACAGTAAGCTATGTGCGAGGGGCCCAAATATGCAATTTCCACAAGCAGTTTAAGGAGACCGTGGTAATATTGACGTGGATAGCCCTAGGAACGCTGGTTCTTGGAAGCATAGCCATCCATCGCGTCCCGTGCATCTTTGGCGAGAACAGAGAGGTGCAGATTGCATGTGCGGCGCTTGTTTCAGTCATTGCATTCCACACCACCCTGTTTTACAAGAAGCCGCTTTATCCTTCCAGCCTGGCTTGGCGCATATCTGCAGTGAGTGTCGATCAGGTGGCCATCCTTGCTTCCTGGTGGGCAGCGATGGGTGTCCCACTCTACCATTGCTTGGCAAACAGGGACGAATACCTGCTGGAGTGGCTGCAACGAGAGGCTGCGGGCATGCCTGTATTGGAGGGTGAAGTGCAGCACGAGAGCGGGGTCGCTTCAGAGCTCACTATATCGAAGGCATATGCAAGAAGCAGCAAAGTGCTCACTGGTGGTGAACTGAGTCCATGATGGACCAAACGTGTTTCCTGGAATACGGCCTCCACTCGCCCCGTTCAAGGGTGGAGCAGGAAACCTGTCCAAGACTTTCCAGTTCTCCGGTAGTGCATGCACCATTATCGAGCATCTACCAGCACCAACAGCAAGCGTATGGCACTTTCCACATGGAACGGTCCCTGAAATGAATGACAAGAAAATGCAAAGCTCCAGGCGTTGGCAATCCATGCTTGTTTGCATCGTGCGCCTACATATACTCGCTTTCCCCGCTTCAGTACAGATACCCTGTTCACAGTAATGCGATTGAGCCATCGGAACAGAGCCGCGTTTTCCTTGTTTGATTTAGGGAGCAGCGAGACGAAAATCGCAGGCAGTCGTGGGACGGGCCATATTGTGCTATGCATCTCGAGTTTTGTGTGTTTGGTGCTGAACATGCGCACTGCTTTGGACGGCACATTATCAAAGAGAGCGATTTACACCCTCGAGCGAGCGCTGCATGTAGTCCCATGCCGCCGTATGTTGATTTGCAAGGTCCATTGTTGCAAGCCGTTTTTGTTCATCACCTAAGCCGGGAGGCCTGAACACTCACCATACAGACACCGTCAGCAGCGAAGACGTAGGCTGGCATGCTTAGTGGAACTGGCATCTTCGAGATGGATTTTCCAGGTTAAATTTGCCGGCGTCGCTTGCTCTCACATATGGCCAAGGCGCGACGGCGGCTCCTCGGTATTTAACAGCTGCACAGCCGTCCCTCCACGCGTCTTCCACTACTGGCTTCATCCATTCCTTTTCTGAAAAATCTGTTGCTCGTTCCTGTCCTTGTGCCTCCTTGCCAGCAAAGTGTGTTTTGAAAACTGCCACGCCTCACATATTTGAGTACACCCCGCAAATACTCGTGCTAATAACACGCCGCCGATGGCCGCTATTCGTCCAGCGGCAGCGCTGGTAAAGCGGATGTCTGACGAGGCACGGTTGGAGGTAAGCGATATGGGCAGGTGCCTCTGCTTTTCAGCTGGACAGCGTTAGTAGGGGCTCTGCATGGCCTACGCGCTAATCAATGGGCATCTTACCACCACGCGCTTGTAGCTTGAAAAGGAGCTGGGAATCACAATCGACCCCATTGGGAAGTGGGACACAGCCACCATCATTGTTGGCTCTTCGATGTACGGGGTGACTCTGCTGCTGGTCATGTACTGCTGGGCAAACAACTCGTACGCTCCCATCCGCGCAAAGAACATGCGCATTACGACGCTCATGTACATCGGAACACTGCTGTGGTACATTGGGGATCTCCCTACAAATGGCCATGTTGCGTTGGCTGGCACATGGTCGATCTGCAAGCTCTGGTGTATCTGGATCCGGGTCTTCTTTGCGTACGCATTTGGTGCCGCTGCAGCGCTCAGAAACTATGCGCTGTACCGAGTGTTTATTCTGCATCGGCCGTACAAGGGGCTGGGCTTTTATATTCCAATTGTCGTGCTGTTCGGATCCCTCGTTGTGTTTAGCACCGTGTCGCAGCTCGTCAGCAGCAAGCTCACGGTAATATACAGTCCGAAATTCGAAATGTGCTCGTACGTTTGGGCGTTCCGTGGGTCCTGCCTCGCTCTGGTTTGGGTCATATGGCTGCTGGTGCTCTTCTTTGTAATCAAGATCCGCCGTATCCACACGAGCTTCAATGAGCGATATGACTCCATTGTCGTATTTATCCTAGGAGTCTCAGCTGCCGCCCTGACCACAGCCCTGCACCTGGCATACCCAAACTACCCCTTAAGGCTCCATTTGCGCCTGCTTAATACGTGGGTTGATTTTTTAACGGGCAACCTGGCTATCTGGGCAGTCCTCCTTTACCCATGCTACCAGTCGATCGTTAACCGAGAGGCGTACCTCCAATCCTGGTATGCAACGCTCCAAGCTGATGGGCTGAAGGAGGAGTACAACATGTCGCCGCTGAACAGATCGGTCCAGCACACGTACTCTGTTATTGGCGAGGGCGCTGGCTCACAGCATCGCAGTGGGGTCGCCCCCTGGCCGAGTGGAGGTGCAACTGCAGTCGAAGAGGTGGTCAGTGTACCGCCGCATGCCCAGCTGGGCTTTTACTCGGACAAGAGCTACCACCCGCAAGAAGCTGTTTAGTGATGCGCATTTCGAGTGCGTGTGGGTGTCCCTTGCCATTGATATCCTGTCACATACCCAGTTTGCTTTTCTGCGCTGCAGTGCACTACTAATACCACATAAAAGAGATATGCATGAAGAGAGAAGCCGCACATGAGCGTCCACACAAATGAGCAGGTGGCATTGGTTGCAAGCTTCAGTCGTTGGGCTTGCAGTACTTTTGCTTGGGTGCAGCGCTCGGATGCAGAGGCATGTGCTTGCTGATGGAACATGGCAAAGTGCTGTCCGCGTGGATGTGCTTTGCTGCTGTTCTTAGATGCAGCGGCCAACCGGCGCTGGCACCTTGTTTTCTCAAGGTGCTGCCTTTAAAATGGGCACAAATAATCTCGGCTGCATGGCAGTAATCTTGCGGCTCCCAGTTGGCGAGCTGCATGGTTTCGCCATGAAAATTCTGTGCAAGGTGCCCATATGCCGAGCACCTGCATGGAGTGGTGCCGGTTTGATTTCAGTGACGCTGCCTGCTTATGGAGGTCTGGTGTGGATTTCGGGCATCTGTTCTCAATAAATAGAAGCGCACCTGGCTCAGCACCTCGTCAAGGCGAATGCCGTGGTGTTGTGGCACTTGGTGCGCCGTCTCTGGGCTGGTGGATACAGATCAGCATCCTGGACCCCTCTTGCTATAAAATCCAGGAATCCACTAGCAGCCACATGTGGTCCCGATTGCCTCTTATTCTCTGGGAAAGCGACCTGAGCTGCTCTTTTTGCATACGTAACTCGCGCAGTTGCTGTCGCCGGGCTGCTTGGCTAAGACCATGTCGCGCACAACGAAATCACCCACAAATTTACTGGGCAATACGCGGTCATCCCCGCATGGCAATCCAAACAAATGGATGCCATTGTTGTAGCAGGCGCGAGCTCCCCAACAGCGCTGTTCAAACAAGTAGTGTGGGCCAGTGTGAGCCTGGCAGTCGTCGAAATAATTTCACTGCGCAGCGAATGTGATTGCCTTTGTTTGCTAGCAGCTCTCAGCCGGACCTTGCGGTTTGTTTTTTCTCCGGCTGACAGCCGCACAAGGCCCATTGCGCACTCTTGCTTCGCCGCTGCCCTCGACGGTTATCAAACCTGCCCTTTCAGATATACCATCAGGGCTGGGTATCTCAATGCCTGCACAATGCGGGATGCACAGCATGCCTCCCAAATGCTGTGGTGCATGCTGCCCACCACAGTGAAGCGGGTGTGAGTTGCGTCTGTGGACAAATATGAGTGTGGGGTATCGTATTTATTAAAGCCAGCACGCACACGCTTGTACTTCCCAGCATGCAAACACAGCCAGATTATCACACGTGTACCCATTTCTCACTCCTGCCTCTAAGCTACACGCGCCGCCCTAGTCTTGCCTGTACTTGGGGTCCCATTGCCTCACTTCCTTCTCTCTTATTTCTACACCTCGGCAATCTTTATTTCTGTAGAGCACTGTATTTTTATCGGATGGCCAGCTCTGAACGCCTTTTAGTGCTGGCAAAGCGCATGCCCAGCGATGCACAGGTAGAGGTATGTGCATACGCTGTTTTCGCTCTACACCGCCTGAACTCGTGCTGCGCTGGAGCCATGCTCATTCAGCTACCATTTAAAGCCAGCGACCAGCGATTTTTTACACATGTTGTAGCTTGGTCAACACCTAGAAATGAAGATAGACCCCATTGGCAGAGGAGACACGGTAGCAATAATTTTTGGCGCTAGCATTTACGGAGTGACGCTGCTTTTGTTCATATACGCGTGGCTAAACAGATCATATGCACCCATTCGCGCAAAAAACATCTGGATCA
Organism: Martensiomyces pterosporus; assembly: GCA_025201845.1. Lineage (NCBI taxonomy): Eukaryota > Fungi > Kickxellomycota > Kickxellomycetes > Kickxellales > Kickxellaceae > Martensiomyces > Martensiomyces pterosporus. Next base: position 52,341 of record MU604004.1, on the reverse strand, counting down.
CAACGCTCATGTACATCAGTGGAATCCTGTGGTTTGTTGGCGACATCGCAACCAACGGCCATGTCGAGCTGGTGGGAGCGTGGTCCATCTGTAAGCTTTGGGCCATATGGTTCCGCGTGTTCTTTTCATTCTCCTACAGCGTGTCCATCGCCCTCCGAGTGTATGCCCTCTACCGGGTGTTTATTCTTCATCGGCCATACAAGGGGAGGAGCGTGTACCTCCCGGTTGTCGCAATGTTTGGGTGTCTGATAGTCTTTTGCGTCGTGTCTCAGGTAGTGAGCGATAGCCACACGGTGATGTACATTAAAGAGTTTGAGGTATGCTCATATGTCTGGGCGTTCCGCGGTGCCTGCATTGGACTATACTGGGTTGTCTGGCTTGTGATCCTGTTCCTTGTTGTCAGAATTCGCCACATCCACACAAGTTTCAACGAGCGGTACGAGTCCTTCCTCATATGTCTGCTGGGATTTAGCGGGACACTAATCCTCACAGTGGTCCATACCACGCATCCAAACTACACGCTACAGATGCACCTGCGCGTGGCCAATACATGCATCGACGCAGCAAATGGAAATCTGGGCATCTGGGTTGTTCTTCTCTATCCCTGCTACCAGTCTGTGTTCAATCGGGAGAGGTATCTCCAGACTTGGGTAGCAAAGCTCAAGGCCGATGGGCTGAGAAAGGAGTACAATATGTCGCCCCAGTACAACTCGGTCGAGCAAGGATACTCAAAGATGGATAGCAGCTCCGAAACCAAGCAAAACAACGTGGTTCCAGACATGGCAACTGAGCCTATTACCACCCATTCAGGTATTCACTGGGATGCCAATGCAATCGAGATGCAAGACCAAGGCACATCTACACATGCTGTACTCAACACATACCCAGATAAGGGCAGAGATTCAAGGTACATCATATAGAGCAGTTTGGCTCCAGGTATCCGGATTCGCTTTGTGCTAGCTCTAGATTCCCTTTGTTTTGCAAATGATAAGCTCGATTGCATGAACCGAGCATGGTGACTCTTTGCTTGCGGCCTGGGAGGCGACATGTACTGTGGACTGCCGCAAAGTGATGTGCATGTATTTTGCAAAGAGACAGTGAAGCGACACTCACGAAAGCGCTGGCCAAGTACAATAGCCGGCATTCGCCTCTGAAGGTCAACCATTAGCGATGCACCTGCGATGTGGGAATGGTAATTTGGTACCGGAGAATGAACCAGGCTAGCACAGATCATCTGCTATCGTCTTGCAAACCATCCAGCCTCTGTCCAAATTGGAATCAGCGCTCCCAAAGCACCAGCGCGTTCTTGGTTTTGGCGCCCTGTCAGGCATTCGGCTAGTTTCTCCTGGCTGACAACGCACATCCCATCCCAGACAGAGATGCAGACGAATAGGGAACAGCACACATGTGCATACTGATGGACACTCGCACGAATGGGAAACAGGGGCTGCTGGCAAATCAATGACCGCGATTTGCGTGTCTCGCTCATGTGCGGTCTTTGGCTGCCAGTGCATGTGCTCGCTGGCGATGTTTGGCCATATGCAGCCTGTTTCCATGATGCCGTTGTCGCTGCTGGCCATGGATGCAATGGCCAGCTTGCACGTGAAGAAACCAAGCAACAGAGCACCAGGACGCCGGCATTAGTGGCCAGCTCTGTGCCTTCATCGCTGTCGCCAACGTATAGCACCCTACCGCACTGGCTCCAACCTGTTTTTAAAGTGCGGGCAAAAAGGGGATCCATGGTTCAGCAGAGAGCCACATGACGATGCTACTCCTAGGGCATTGCTCACAGCACCATTGGCACGGATCAGCAGTCAGATCCACCCCTTGATCCTGAACGGCAACCACCTGCCAATGGCTGTGCTTGGATTGGAGGTCCCTGTTCAAAATGAACACTGATCTATCGGCCATAAACGAAGCATTTGACACAGGCCATGCTGATTTGCTCATGGCCACCCATGAATTTTGAAGCCATCACGCAGTCACACCACAAGGCAGCCCAGACACGGGCAGCTTGGGAGCCCCGGACTTTGCCTGCCTCTGTTGGCCATTTCTGTGCTTTCAGCGTGTAATAGACGCGAATGCTTTTTATCAGCGCTCTCGCTGTACCACACTCACCACGGCAGCCTGCCTCATCTCCCTATTGCTCAGGGTGCATGCGTCCCTGTGCCATCTTTTGCGTTCCCTCTCCTCGCTTCAGGATCCTTTGGAGCCTGAAAATATCCTCAACCACTGCCATAGACCAATCTTCTGGTAGCTCTGGTTCTCTCTCGCCTGTCTTCCTTCTCTTGCGAACATTCGCAGTGCCTGTCTGGTTTGTGCCCTTGCTGCTACACCAAATGGACAGCAAAGAACTGCCTGTGGTTTGGCGCTGTGTTGGGAATCCAAATAGATCCAGGCGGAAAAATGGGGCACGTCAACAATTATAGTTGGCATTTCGATGTACAGAGCGATGCCGCTGCTGCTTTTGCACACCCCGCTAGATAACCCGTGAGAATAAAGCATGCTTCAGTGTGCAGTATGAGCTTCTTATCAGCATTGCCAGATTCGATGCGACGCTATTTCCCACAGCGGCGCACACTACTTGTCCATACTACCCGCTGCTGCTGCATCTGCAAATGGCCGACACATGGTTTGGTTTTGTGAGCGGGTGTTTGGCAGCCTGGGTGGCTCTGCTCTGCCCCTGCTTCCAGCCAGTTCGCAACCAGGAGAACCGCTTAAATGCCTGGGCTGCAAAGCCCCATGCAGGCGGTTTGAAAAGGGAGCACGGCTTGTCGCGGCAGAATACCGCCACCGAGCAAGGCTGTTCGGCGGTGGGCAGCGACCCCACCAGCAGACAATGCCTCGCCCAAGGCACGCAATGGGGAGCCAAGGAAATTGCGGTACAAGTGGCCCAAAGAACACCCACACTCCGAATTTGGCACCTACCCCAACAAGGGCCGCGACGCTAAATGGATAACCTGGAATGATCTGTTCCAGCAAGCATACATGCTCTAGCGTTCGTACTGGCTGCTTCTTCTCGCTTCTGTTGGCAATAAATCAGCGGGCACAGGCTCACTGTGGTGACGTTTTCTGTTTGCACAAGGAGAGGAGCAGTATGCTCTGTGGATTACCACTCCGCGATTTCCGTGTTTTTGCTAAGAGACAGCGAGCCCATGCCAAGGCATGTGTTAGCCAAAATGAGCAGACACTGCTCACACCAAGCGGGATTGGTGGCCAAACCCGGAGACTCCTTTCGAAAACAAGAACTGTTATCTTTAATTTCCCCCATGTTACACTCACCTTGGTTTCAAAGGCTGCACGCATTCGCCGGGTGCAAACAAACACAGGCGCAGCCGTCGCAAATGAAGCAAGCAATAAGCATCTAATAATAGGCAATATGGCGATGTAAACATCCCAAATTGCCATGGTAACCATCTCCGTCTCATCAGCACCCGTCCTCACTTTGGCATCCATCTCCACTGCCTGCGAGCGCTGGCGTAGAATCAGAATATCGACTGGGCTTGTGCTGCTCAGCCTGGCTGATACCTTGCCGATACCATTGGGCAGGGCTGCCTCGTTGTATAGGATGATTTACCTCAAAGGATCTGCTGCTCTCACTCTCGCTCTCGTCCTTGTCCTCGGCTGCTTTATCTCGACCGACTCGTGCTTCGCTCCTCATGCGCTAGCCTTCTCCGCCTGTGCTAGGCTTGTACTGCCTCTGCCTATGCCGCAGGGATTGGCGGGTAGTCACACCTGACGAGGGCTGAGCAGGCAGCCGACACCCGCCTAGGCCTCCCGCAACAGGTTTCCTGCACAGCGGATCCAGCACAGCCCGCGGCCTGGCAGGGCTGCCGTTCATGAACAAACAAAGTCGTTATATAATGGGCATCAGTGCCATCTGCCCCATCTCGCATCCGCGCATATCGCCCCTCTCACCCGTTTTCACATGTGCTGCCGCCTCTAGTACCCGCATTCGCCCTTTTATTTATCTCTTGACGAACAGACCACTTGCCCCTATCTACCTCCCTGTTTTTCTGGCCATATGGCCCTTTCTCACACCTTCCATTTGTAGACATACACCGTACCCTCAGCACAGCAACACACACCACACCTGCGCCTTCCACAGCCCATGATTAACCCCGAGCAGCCAGCTGGATTCGCAAAGCGCTTGACCGCTCTGCAGCGCGAGGAGGTATGTATCGCCATCAGCGCACACACCATGCAGCGCTGCACTGCTTGCTTTTAGTTCCTTGTCCACTGGAGTCACGCTAACTTAAGGGCTCATTTGAATCGGCGTTGCGAATTGTAGCTTGGGGGAGTACTTGGCATCACAGTGGACCCTATTGGAAAATGGGACGACTTCACAATCATAGCCGGCTCCTCTCTGTTCGGCGTAACCCTGCTGATGCTCATCTATGCCTGGCTGAACAACTCGTACGCTCCGATCCGCGCAAAGAACGTGCGAGTCACGACGCTCATGTACATCGGCGCAGTCATGTGGTTTGTTGGGGACATTGCCACAAACGGCCACGTAGAGCTGGTCGGGGCATGGGCAATTTGCAAGCTCTGGTGTGTGTGGATCCGGGTCTGCTTTGCATACACGTTCAGCGCTGCAGCCGCTCTCAGAATCTACGCGCTGTACCGGGTGTTCATCTTGCACCGGCCGTACAGCGGGTTTAGCTCCTACCTGCCCATTCTGATCATATTCGGTTGCCTTCTCGTCTTCTGTGTCGTATCGCAGGTCGTCAGCGACAGTGTCACCGTCATGTACGTTGAGGAGTACGAGGTCTGCACCTACGTCTGGGCATTCCGCGGCGCATGTCTTGGCCTGCTGTGGATGATCTGGCTGCTTGTGCTGTTCTTTGTCGTCAAGATCCGCAACATCCACTCGAGCTTCAACGAGCGCTACGAGTCCTTCCTCATTTGCCTGCTGGCATTCACTGCCGTGACAAACACGACGCTGCTTCACACCATCAGACCAAACTACCCCCTCGAGCTGCGCTACCGCCTGGCCAACACCTGGATCGATATTCTCGTATCAAACTTCTGCGTCTGGGTCGTCATCCTCTATCCCTGCTACCAGTCGGTATTCCACAGAGAGGCGTACCTCCAGACGTGGACTACAAAGCTCAAGACCGATGGGCTGAGAAAGGAGTACAACATGTCGCCGCAACACGGGTCTACTGTGCAGGGGTACTCGATGATGGGCAGTGACTCTGAGAACAAGCAGATCATCAGCTCCACCATGCGATGGGCTGCCGCCAATGGTGCTTCTGCTGATGACGCTGCTGTTATGCCAGACCACATTCAGCTTAGCGAGTACCCCAGCCAGCCCTACGATTCCAGGCGCATCATCTAGGGGCAGCCATTTGTCACAAACCCAGCAGCGTCTCTTTCTTTATATTTCTGTCTAGTATGTATCCGTCCGTCCGTCCTTCCTTGTTAATTGGTTTGCATTTGGAGGAGCAATTGTTCAATGTAGTTCTATTGATGTCGAACGTATAGAAAAAGGTGGGGGGCCGCTTGCTTTAGCCACGCGGGATCATGTCCTTGGCAGACTGCACCAGCCTTTCCAGCTCGGCGCTTGGCTCTGGTATGTGAGCAGCAATACTGTCCAGCACTTCCAGAAACACAGCGCCACAGACTAGGCGGAGATCTCGAGATCCATTCATCTGGAGCTGAATGGCCGGTGGCGCATCGGCACGGATCGCGGGTGGATTGTACCTGGCGGCTCTCCCGCCGTCCTCAGCAGCCGAAACAAGCTCGACCCACTCCTCCTTTGTCCAGCCCAGCAAGCTATGTGGCAGATGCCCGCCCAAATTAGCTCCCGAGTCATCATACTCTGTGGCAATTCGACACACTGTGTGATCCAGCAGGTCGGCAGCAGAGAGGTGTTTCCAGCCATCGAGACTGGAGTGCTTGCTGATGGCATCAGATAGCTCCCTGATATCCATGAACAGCAGCGGCCGCATCAGACGCAGCGCTTGGTAAGAGTCGCCAATATCGGAGAGCTTGGGCTTGGTGCCCTTGCTGGACGCCGCGATCAGCTGGCTGCATGCAAACTCAAACTGCGTCACCTCGCCAGTAAGCCGCAGCTTTGCGTCTTCCGTCAGCGGGAATGTCAGGCACACTGACCGCACATACAGGCGCAAGTAGCGATCAACCATGGCAAGCACCTGCCTCTGGCAGTCCGCTTCCAAGCACTCGAGGATCTGCGATTGGAGCCACTGCGATGCAGTGCCGAATACGGCGAGCCTGCCGCCACCTTCCGAATCCATGCTGGCCTCTGCAGCAGATGCTGGTTGCTGTGCGGGCGAGTCTTCCAACTCAGCATTGATGATAGATTGCACCATCCCCGAATCAGCTGCATTCAGCAGCAGACTGGTTTGCGTGCTCACAAACGTGCCCAGCTCACGAAGACATGTGTCCAGAATCGCTGAAACAGCCACTGCCCTGCTCCCAGCATCAGCTAAAAGCACGGAATTGGCCGTAGCAGCAGCACCGCCGCTGGCAGCAAAACTGCCACCAGCCACCGACCCTGCGCGTGAGGACTGGGCAGAGGGCGGGTGTGGCGACCTCGGGCCAATTGACCGAAGCCTCGCGCTCCGTGGGCTCAGCGCGCCAGCGATCCCAAACTCTTCCTCGCACAGCTCGACAAGACCCGCACGCAAGCTCTCGACAGAATTGACCAGCCCGACATATGACTTGGTCAGTGGATGCGGCGGCGAAGTCAGTGGATCCAGCACACTGGGGTTGACGGTGATGCTGGCAAGCTTGTTCGCCGTAATATCGACAAAAGATGAGATTGCCGCAGCAGCAGCCTCCGCCACAGCACCGCGCAGCTTTGCGTCTGATTTAGCCATTTCCAGTTCAGTCGAAATGCTGCGCACAACACCGGCAACAAGCTTGCGGTTAGGCACAACGCTGACGGCAGCCATCAGCTCGAGCTCAGTGGGACCGCCGCCCCTTTGGCTGCCATTGGCCTGCCCCGAGCTTTGCTTGCCCTTAGTGCCTCTCTTCCAGCTCTCCTGCGCATTCAATAGCCCTGGGGGTGGCGGTGGCGGGTAGCAGCGCTTGACAGCATCGTCGATCCGCGAAGCTGCCTTGGACACGTACTCTGCCTCAAACCGACCAAGCAGCTTATTCCACAAAATCAGTGGCCCAGGGTCGTCGTAGGACACATAGGATGTCGATTGGGTCACTACAGAGGCCGAGTGGTGGTGTGCAGGCGTGCGCGGAGTCATCATGCCGCCTGTTTGCCAGAAAGCCGAGCTGGCCATCACAGTAGCGCCGCCGACAGTGGTGATTCCACCAAGTCTAGGCGACAGAATATGCTCGAGCTTTGGGACAAAGAGCTGGACTAGTCGTGGGTAGCTGTTGGTCAGCGTTTGGCGGATGACGTTGGAGTTTTTGCACGCTTCCTCGATCTCGTTCGACAGGGCAGCCACAGCAGTGCCCCACCAGAACGCCAGGGCTCGATCGCCCAGCTGTCCAACCACCAGGTCCAAGAACGATGTGCCAGCAGCAGGCGCAGTGCTACTGCTATCGCCTCTGCCGTCCAGCGCACCCACAGACACGTCGAACCGAGGCAGAGAATCGCGCTTTCTTGCCAGTACGCGCTCCAGAGTGCGCAGCTCCAGGCCTCTGCCTAGCAGCTCATCAACCATAGACTCTAGCGTTGACCACACAACAGTTGTAATGCCGATCATATCGCTGCCGTCAATATTCGTCGCCTTGGCATTGTGTTCGCGCACATAGGCGTGGATGTTCTTCGGGTCAAGCTTTCCAGTGACGTAGATGGACCAGTCGATCGTGTACTGGCGAACCTTGCTTGCGACTGTGGCGGCCAGTGTGCCCAGGTTGAACATGATCTGCAGACCGCTAGCAATATCGCTCTGGTTTTGGCGTTTCATCCCAGCATCTAGAATTCGCTCCGCTTCTTTGATGGTTAGCTCGCGTCGCCTGGCTACCACTTTCAACAGCGCATCATCGACAATGCCGATGCCCGACAAATCGCCGCCACCAACAAGCTTTTCAATGTCAAGCAGCGTGAGTGCAGCAAGCGGAAAGTCGGGCTTGGGTCCCCCTCTGGCCTGCTGTCCATCGGGTGTTTCCTTGCCGGCACTAGCCTCATCGCTTCCAACGCTGGGACTCGGCGAGACCTGTTCGAGTGCCGAATCGGGTATCTGCATTTTGAGCCGACGCACTAGCTGGATGAACTTTGATGTTGAGCGGACATATTTTATCGCCGTCTGCAGGTTTGTTGACTGGTTTGTGTACATCAGCGCCTGCTCGTATGGCACCCGGATCTTTGCACGCAAGCCGTGCATATACGACTTGACCTCACGCACCTGCTCCTCAATCTGCCCCAGCGTGGAATCCACGGCCTTCACGCCAATAACCTGCCTCAACAGCTCCTCATGCGAACTGAGGATCTTGTGCTTCATCAAGCTATCGAGGCTGTCCGCGCGGCTTGCAAGAGTCGACATAATCTGGGCTACTTCGTCGGTCTGCGAAACGCTGGGGTTCTGCCTGCGGTCGGCTGTTTCTGGCTGCGCCTTTGCCTCCTCTGCATCGCCCTCGGCGGCGCTGTGTAGGGCGTTTTCCCTCGCTACTACTCGACGCGCATACTGCATTGGGTCGAATTGCGGGTCGAGGAATTCAGAGTACATGCTCTCGAATTGCTTGTGCTCCATATCGCGAGCTGTCTGTGGCGGCGACTCAGGCACCGAGGCCCCATCTGCACTTTCAGTGCTTTGTGCGCTAGCTGGGCTTGACATTACAGGCAGCTGCTCGTGCGCAGAACACCACGCATGCGTGAATTAACAAAGAGAAAGACTGCAAGCGTCAGAACGAGAGCGAAATGAAACAAGAGGCAAAGCCATTGCAGTCGGCAGCGCTGTCGTCATTTAGGCAGCGGCATCTGGATTGCTGGTAGCGTGTCGGTTCGGCGAACCGAATCGCTGCTGCAGGAAATAACTGTATTTTACACAAGCAGAGAAAACGCCAATGAAAAGGGGACCAGAAGGCACTGCTGTTTTCACGGAACCCGCGACCGCGAGGTAGCAAACCAAATGGCAAACTCTTGCCCCGGGTTCAGGTGTTCCCAGATGGCGCGAAAGGTCCACGGGTTGTTGTACTGGACGTTCTCCATGGCCTCATACTCGAACTTGTACCGCCAATACCCCAGGCACACAAGCTCGGCAAACTCCTCCGACTTCTGCTTGCCCAGCACCGCCCACGCGCGCTTCTGCAGCCCAGCCTTGAACCACTGTCTGTACCTGACCAGGTTCCGCCTATAGGCCATGCGGGCCTCTAGACGGGTGGGCTCCCACCTCGGTGTGTCGTCAAAGGCGAAAGAGGGAGGCTGGATCAACGAAGGCAGCGGCCGGATGCTGCTGTATGTCCAGTCCACTAGGCCCGTTAGGCGGCCTGTCGCTCTATCGATGAGGAAGTGGTGGTGGTCGAAGCTCTGCGGCATCAAGACAAACGGCCCTTTGTCGTACTTGTCGATGACGAAGCGATCTACGAACTGCTCGTACATCTCCAGCTCGATGCGATCCAGCGAGGGCTCGGCGTAGTCGTCGTCCCCACTCTGTCCCTCGCAGTCCAGGATATCGAGCGCGTCTTTCGACGCCCTGACCATCGCACGGTAGTAGCAGCGAGAAGACCCGAATGGCCCGTACCTGTGCTCCGGCAAGCCATCGGGACTGCAATCTGCGTCAGAGTCGGAGACGGAGTGCACGGCGGGGTCCAAATCAGAGTATCCCGCCTCGCCCTGCCGTGGATCCAGGAGCGGGCCGATTGTTGCTCCGTCATCGCTCATAACCAAAGACCCGATAAGTGGAAATTCCAGCTCACTCAGCTGTACAACAGCATCGGCGATCTGGTCCAGGATCTTCCGCTTTTCGCGTGAGTCCAGCACACCCCAGTGCACCGACAGCGACTCGCCAGGCATCGAGCTGAGGATAGCGTAGGGGACGCCAACCGAATTGGACGCTGTAAACTCGTATGTCCACACAGTAGATACTGGCAGATCCGTGTTTTGCTGCACATAAGCCAAGGACAAAACCTCGCTCTCAAACACCTCGGGAGGGACAGAAGGCTTGGGGATCTGGACATGCCACCGCTTGTCCATATCGTTAGCAGAGCCGCCCGCATCGATTGCGTATAGGAGCATGTAGTCAGTTTCTGTGCGTCTGCCGATTCTGCACTCTGTGTTGTCTATAGGCAGAACCCTGCGGGCGATATTGGCCAGCTCATCAAAGTCTATCCAGCCCTCGTAGTTCGCCAATCCCGCCGCCTCCTTTGGAGATCCATTAAGAGTCTGTGGAGACCAGAGCTGCTGCTGCTGTGTCGCTTTGTGCGCACTGGGCTCCCAAGCGTCTTCTGAGACTATTTCTTCGTTCTCCAGTGTATCGCCAAAGCTAGCTGCATCCTCGCGTTTATCGCAGAACTCTGCGAGAGACTCATCCAGGTTGTCGTACTGTATCGGTGGATTTCCCTCATAATGCGGCAGCCCGCTGCACAGAAAGGCAACTGCTGCAGCTTCGTCGTCTTCTCCGTCGTCCTCGATTGAATCCAGGCCAGGCGGCATGTACGAGCTCTCTGGAAAAGCTGGCTTTTGAAACGCCACAGCAGAAGACCCCGTAGTTGACGGCGACTCTGGCGGCGAGCTGGGCTCTATCCGGGACTTGTTGTTGGCTGTCAGGGGCCTGAGCGGAGCTGAGGTTGCGGATCCACGCGGCGAAATGCTGCTCTGCACGCTGCCGCTGCTGCCGTCGATCAGATTGCGAATGCTGCGGTCGATATCGGTGAATGCGTTAAAGTACTCTGCCGTGCTAAATGTCGGCGAGTCGCCCCCCTTGTATCCCTCGGTCGGGCTGTCTAATGAGTACCGTGCGGAATCGGCTGTGGTGTATTCTGTGGGCTCCATTATGTAAAGTGCACGGTTGGCTCCCTGTGTGCCGAAAAGAGTAAGAGCGAGATACAGGGGTTGAAAAAGAAAAGGAAAGGGAGGGGGGTATGGGAAGGGAAAGGGGAAAGGAGTGGCAGGCGTGGCAATAGCAGGATGTCAGGGTGCTACTGGAATAGGATAGGAGGGAGGGGGCGCGCCTGCAAGCTTGGCAAACCGGGTGGGCTATATGGAACCGATCCACAGAAGCAGCCCAGGGGGACCGAGGTCTGTGTGTATACGGCTTGTTTCGCTAAAAAGGACAAAATGTGCGAGTATGAGGTGGCTGCCCTGAACACCAGCTCTAAAACCTTATGCCCAGCGACTTTATTTTGGATGCGCGGAGGCTGGCGTGGCTCCTTTTGTTAATGAGCGAGAGAGGCTCAGACGACGGGAGCAGAATGCAAAATGCCCCTTGTGTCGATATTACGCTCTCGGCCTATTGTTCAGCACCACGGAGGAGCGATATGGCACAAAGGACTTGGCAATTATTATGTATGCGTATTTCTGGGCCGTGCTTCAGGATAAAGTGCAAGCCCCTCAGCTGATTTCTATTCTGTGCGCCTTGTTTCGCTGCCTTTTGCTCTGCGAGGCGGGGTGGCGGCCTGTGTGTCGACTCTGCAAATTTCGGCCGGCCTTTCTGTCCTTAGCGTGTGGGTCCCGGCGTGTGAGGGCAGCGAGGGGTATGCTGCGATGCCTGGTGGTGTCGGACAGTGGAGTCCGAAAGCGTGTGTGCTGCGGGGTGCCGGCGGCTGCCTTCCGCGAAATAAGTGCTGCAGTGCAGAAAATGGGTTATGCGGCAAAGCACAAGCGCCAGAATGAGGAAGACGAGCAACAAGAGAGGCGACGGGGAGGAGAAGAGGGTGCGAGGGCTGAGGCGAAATAAGGCGCATTCTAACCAAACCTGTCGGCAGATGAACCAGGAAAACCTATTTGGAAGCTAGATTGCCCCCAAAGCCAACGCTAATCGCAAGCACTGTTTGTTGTGCTCCTCAGCACACCCGGCAGAGCCAAGGTTGCATGGCAATCGCATTGTAGTTCCCATTAGCAAATGTCTCTTTCCAAAAACTTGAAGGTGCCCAGCTGTGCGGCTAGTTTTACAAGTGTCTGGTGGCATGCAGATGGGGGCATGACGTTGCGCATGTATGAGCGAGGTGCCAGCATGCAGCCGGGAGCAGAACAAGGCAGCGACATGCAGCAGACCGCTGATGTCGCTGCCTTCACGGGCTAATCGAATGAAATGCAATCCCTTCGCTATTTTTGCACATCCACCTTGGCTGCTGCATCTCCCCCCAGCGATTTGGAATTCGGCGGTGCAGGTGTGGAGGAGCAAGATAGCCTCAGCGAGCAACGTGCCGCCTGTCTGTATGCACAGGCACTCTCATATGCCAGCCACCCAAAGATGGTCATTCAAACCGTCGATTAAACTAATACAATTGCCTCGACGTTTTATTACATGTCTAGAGAATCTGTTCAAACGAGTCAAGTGAAGCCGGTGCGACAATTGGGTGGCCCAGCTCTGCCATCGCCTCGTCGCTCCAAAACTTTGTCAGGTGCCTCTGGCCGCTATCAGCCAGGATGGTGACAATGGTGTGGCCAGGCCCCAGCTTGCGAGCAATATTCAGCGCAGCCACGCAGTTGATGGCCGCCGAGCTGCCAACAAACAGGCCATCGCTGCACATCAGCCACCGGGACATCTTGACTGCATCCTGGTCAGAGACAGAGATGGCGCCATCCAGCAGGCACGTGTCCTTGCCACCGACATTTTTCCTCAGCAAGTTGCCAAAGTTCTTCGTCAGCCGGTTCAGCCCGACGCCCTCGACAAGCGTGTCGACCTGCTGTCTGCGCCTGGAGCCTTCCCGCTCTGTATGCGCAAACATCACGCCGTGGTTCACCTTGTTTGCCAACCCCGATCCCTGCGGATCGGACAGGAAGCACTTGATTCCAGGGATCCGTGGCTTCAGGTAGTGCGTGATCCCGGCAATGGTGCCGCCGGTGCCTGACCCGTGCACAAACGCATCGATTTTGCCCTTGGTCTGCCTGTAAATCTCGGGAGCCGTGGTGCGATAGTGTGCCTCCGAGTTCAGCGGGTTTTCGAACTGGTCCACAAAATACCCGCGCTTCTTCCCTGTGGGGTCATCTCGCCCGTACTCCTCAGCGCGCCTTCTGGCCACATTAACAAAGTTGTTCTTGTCGACAATCGAGCACGGCGCTACACGCTCAACGATGGCACCGTGACGCTCGAGCAGCTGCGACTTCTCTATCGCCTGGTCGCTGGGCAGCACAATATGGCACAGGTAGCCCTTTGCGCGTGCCACCATAGCCAAGGAGATTCCTGTTGACCCCGAGGTGCCTTCAAAGATGCAGCTGTCTGTGTGCGGCGCAAGAAGGCCCTTCTGCTCTGCTTGCTCGATCAAGTACAGGGCAATGCGGTCCTTTGAGCTGCCGCCAGGGTTAAGAAACTCGGCTTTGGCCAAGATCTCGCACCCAGTTGCGTCAGACAGGCTGTTTATGCGCACCAGCGGTGTGTTGCCTATAAGCCCAGTTACTCCGTGCGCGATTTTTGATGGCCGGCTGTGGCCGTCGTCTTTTGGCTCAGTGGAATCGCTGCTTCGTTGGGCAATGCGCCAGCCCTGGTAGCATGCTGCTGCCGCAACGACGGTTCCCAAAACACACAAATGAGTGCCTACGTCCGCTGTCATTCCCGCCTGTTTTCAAAAAATGCTGGCTCTGAGAATGGCTGGGAAAACAAAATAAAAATGTGCGCGAAGGAGAGGAAAGGGAGGCGCCCCCAGCCAGCGTTTCCTTGGTGAGCCAACACAAATCTGCCAGTCACGTGAATCGCAGTTCAGCTTCAAGCAGAGCTTCTCGCACACGCCGCAGAGAAAGCCAGCGGGCTGCTAGCCCCGCTAGCCCCAAATGGGCACTCGCTTTCTCGCTTTCCTCTGCCCAGGCTGTCCCGAGCATGGCGGTGATGTCAGCCAACTAAGCAGCAGTCCCTCCACCGCAGGGTTCCAGACAAAAAATGTGTAAATCAGTGAGGTTGCACAGAAAGAAAGTGCCATAGAACCGACGCACTATTTATTGAGCAAGAAGCGGGTCTCCATTGTCTTCTCTTTTGGACCCGCTGTCGTAACCTGCCTCATTTAAATAATACCCCCCCCCGCACCTTAATATTCGACCTCTTGTTCCGAACACCTCTGCACACTCGAGGGACCCTTGAAAGCGGATGGACGATCTCGCCGATGCATTCCAGCGTATCTCCTTGCTCTCATCGTCGATTCTAAACCAGGAAACGCAGCAGCGGCAGCTCGTCAATGACCTTCTCGTCCTGCGTGTCGCGTTCCTTTCGACAGCCAGCGCCGTGCGCATGCGGTGCATCGAGATGGTCAGCAGTCTTTTGGACCTCCAGCGAGCCAACATCACGCTAGCTTTGAGCCAATACCTGCCGGGAACCAGCCACAAGGAGCAGCGCCAGGTCCTCGAAACCCTGATCTATCTGGCGCGTGCACTGCAGCAATGGCAGGCACTTAGCTGGTCGGCCATCCTGAATATCCTGGCGGCCCAATACGGCGTGAAGATCATGGAGTTCTGGCACGCGCTGGCTAGCGGCCAAGAAAGCGTGGAAAAGAGGTTTGAGCTGGCTGCAATGGAGGTCAGCGATCTGGAGCTTGATATGGCGGAGCTGCTGCTGCACCTGGCGTTCAAGTACCTGGCTAACCAGCTGCCAATAACCAGGAACACGTTTGTTTTGTTCCAGGCTTTTGTCGCCTGCCTGGCCGGGTACCATGGCATCAGGCTAGCCGCTGACGGAGCGCCTGGTGCTGAGAACTATGTGCGCGTAGCATATGGAGGGATACGTACGGGTGCGTTCTACGACTATTCGTGTCGCGACGAGCACCTGTGCGCAAAGCAAAGGGGCGTTCTGCAGGCGGTCTTGGCTGGAATGAAGATTGTGCTGAACACGCGGTGGAGCCCAGGTGCTCACCCAGAAAATATGGCTTACGGCGAACAGACTGCTACCAGCTATCCCAGCGGCATTCCCGAGGTCGATATGGAGAAACCGCTTGCTCATGTAAACACACCAAGAAGCACACCGCACTTGACTGAGCCAGCGTCGGTGGCCAGCATCCCTAAACTAGCCAGATCACAGAATATATCCACTGGGCTGCTGACCCGCGCAGCAAAGTGGCGACAGCAGGGTTCTCAGAAACACAGAGCACGTGCGCAAACAGGCACCGGTGTCAAGCATACGCTGGAGGGAGTAAGCATCGCACTATCCGAAGCCAGCAACGGCAAGAGCGAAACAGCACGCGCTTCCCGCCCTGCATTCACATTCACATCATCAGCCGGGGTTTCCAATGGCTCAAGAACAGTACCCGGCGCAGCTGAGACACCAGCAGCACCATCGGGGAAGCACCAGAAAGACAAGTCACCGTATGCGAGTGAGATAGGCAGGGCGTTTATCCGACCCACTGCTGCCTTCTTCCACCACCCAGACATATTTGCCAGCTACACGCCGGCGTTGATCCTCAACTGGATGGAGAACCTCTTCATCATCGTGTACAAGTACGACTTCAGCGACACGGACGGCCTGGTGGATGACGTTGCTTGCGCAGTGACCAACATTCTCCGGCGACTGGACAGCGCACTTGTGCAGCTGCGCGAGAAACAGTTGATGCTGGATATCTGCCGGTGCATCTCGTCGGGCCGTGCCTCTGGGGCTCTGGGATCGCGTCTTGCGCCGCTGATCGGCCGTGGGCTGTTCCATTTCCTCACCCTGGTTAATCGCGATCGGAGGGACGAGATGGATGGCCGAGTGCCCAACATGCGACGGCCCGTGTATGACTATCGGGTGGTAGCACAGCAAGCAGAGGCTGTTTTGGCGGAGCTCCTTGACCGGTACTTGCTTTCCGATGTTTACCGCCGCATCTTCGCCATCTCCACGCCCGAGAGCATCAAAGACAGCGAGTTAGCAAGAGCTGCTGTAAGTGCGGGTGCAAGCGAGCAGCTGGCAGGGACGGACAAGGCGGCAGAATACGTGATCTCTGGCGAAGTAGTTTTGAGCATTGGTCGTCTTGTGGCCGAGCGCATTCGCACCAGCGGCAATCTGCCAGAGTTTTACCAGCAGAACGTCGGCTTGGAGCTGATGAACAAGCATGAGCAGATGAACAAGGTGTGCGAGCTGGTGTACCAAAAGCCCGTGCGACAAGTTCTCCGCTGCATCTACAAATCCTCGCGGGCAACGGCAGCTGCCAGACTCGATCCCCTGGTGAGTCTGCGACTGAAGTTCCATGCGATAGAGTACATAAGAGCAGCAGTGGCAGCAGCTGGGGCGGCGGAATACGGCAATGAGCCGCTGCTGCTATTCGACAACCAGTTCTATGCGGACCATATGGACATCAGGTCGATTCCATATTACCTGGCGTCCAGGGACGACAGTGATGAAGGCGAGGTGCCCTCGTGGGTCGGTGACAAAATCGATCGCCCGACGTTTGAGTCTCTGGGCCTGACCCTGCTGTGCGGGATATTCCAGTGCACGACGCCAGCCATGTTCACGCTGTTCAAGGATTACTTTTCGGCCATTCTGCTGACCATCAGGCAGGAATATGCGCAAAAGCCAATCCCCGAGGAATGCGTGCGGAGCGTGGTTGAGGTCCTTGGAGTCCGGCTTGAAGGCCACGCAAGCCAGAGCAAGCGTGAAAGTAAGCACAACGCCATTTATTCGGCGGCGGTGACTCCTTTTGGCATAGCGATGGCAGCAGACCTTATCAGGGGGCACTTGCTGGCACGCAGGCAGCTGAACGAGACCACACTGAAGTCATGCATCGCTCTGGTGCTGAAGGAGTGGTACCGCATACAGGACAAGCGTATGGACTATGCCCGCAAGCGAGACATCCGCAATTTCGATGCGCAGGGGGGCAGCCCTGGGCAGCAGGCCCCTGAGGGGAACGCGGGGTGGCAAGGCATAGCTCCTCTTGGCAGGGCGGCGGTTAGTCATGCTATAGGGGCACTGAGGCAGGCTGCTCAGAGAATAGGCATCGTCGCTGATGGACCTGATGCGGCACACGACCACTTGGACAACAGAGATGAATCAGGCGGCAGCAGCGCTGATGAGGTGCGTCGGCAGAGATCAGGGTGCAGACGGTCGAGTGCCCTCAGCTCTGGTTCGATGCGCCTCTCTCCGTACGGATCGCCAGCGCGAGGCTCTGTTAGTCCGCATAGTGGGTCATCGTCTGGGATGCAGGTAAGCTCAGCTGCTGATCAGTCTGCACAGGGCAGTGTCTCTGGAGGCAGGTCGTCTCGCCGGCGGCACTACCTCCACCGACTACGCAAACTGCGGCACAAGAACAGGCACCTCACACGCACGGATGCTGCAATGGAGCGCGAGATACGCACGATGCTCATCGCCAACAAACGAATAATCACCGCATGCGTCCGGTTGTTGTCGCGGCCGAGCAAGACGATGACTGCTGCCGAATTGCCCAAGATGTGGCGTGATATCGCAGTGCTGGGTATCGACGAGATCCATCGCATTGATGTAAAGCATTTGGATATGGCTGACGCTAGCATGGACGCATTCGAAACCAAATTGGCTGCTGGCCAGTTGGTGGTCGCTGCGTGTGAGCATAGCCATGAATTGATCCACAGGATATTCGCCCGCTATGCTAGCGGTGCCACCAAGCGGCAGCAGGGCCATGGAGCGGGTGTGCTGGGTGCTCGGGGACCTGCAGGAAAGTCGCAGCCGGCTCCACTGGCTGAGTTTGAGCGCCTTGTTCGACCGCATCTTACAGCCGTCCAGCGTGCCACCACGATTTGCGAGGCGCTGGCTAGCCGGGGGATCAGCATCCTGGCCAGCATCAATCAGTGTGTCAGTGAAGCTCCGAGCTGCGGACAGGACAAAGAGCCGATTCTAAGAGCTGGTTCGGTGGCTGCTAGCACGTCGAGCTGCAACGGCCCTAACAGCTACACCACGCCCTCGCAGCACTTTTCTGCTGCCCGGTCGGCGCACCTGTTGCCCCCAACCGAAGGGGCCTCAAAGCAAGCACAGTATATGGACGAGTTGCGGCTGGTATTCCCCGCCTCGTTCTACCGCCTTGCCTGTACTCTGCTGTTTGAGTACCAAGATGTGGTGGCCTCGCACATCGTCCGCTTTGTTGACATTTTTGCAGTGTTTCACGAGACCTGGGAGCTCATTGAAGCCAGGGTCATGCACCTTGTATCTCAGCAGCAGCAGCAAGCCATGCGCTCACCATCTTCGCCGAATAATCGTCAGATGGGCAGGTGGAGCAGCGACCCGATGGCATCTCCAAACACAGCCATGGGCAGCGGCAGCGGCAGCGGAGCAGCGGACAAAAAGAGGGTGCGCAAGGAGTGGATAAAGATCCAGAGGGCGGTTGTGGAGCAATGCAGGTTGCTGCGCCGGCTTGTCGAATTGGACAGCTCGCTGTGCTTCAATTTCCTTCAGTCTTGGTACACGCTGTATGGCGTGCTTGCGCAGATCACGCGTGTGTTTGAGGGTGTCTTGGAAGAGGCCTCCCTCGCAATGCAGCACCCCGAGGACCAAGCAGTGGCAGCAGCAGCAGCAGCAGCTACAAGGGCACCAGTGGTGGAGCCGTCGGAATGCGCGATGCCGCCGAGCGGCGGATTGGAGGGATACACTATGCACTCGCATTCCCCTGCCAATGACAATAATGGCGATAATGCCAGCGATGAGGCTAAGCCTCCGTGGATCGACAGCAGTGGGGGGAAGCAAGAGCAGAGCCTGCTGCACACGCCAACGAATCAGCCAAGGGAGGGCAGCAGGCGTTCGGATAGAATCGACGCATGGGAGCAAAAGCGAGATGGTGGGCATGCACAGGCGTCATCGCTCCTGCACCCAGCCGGGCAGACAAGGGGGCAGACAATGGCGGTTCCCGAAATGGTGATATTGGAAAGCACCGCGGCCTTGGCAGTGGTAGAGCAGGAGGATCCTGTTGGTGGGTGTGCTGAGAGGGAAAACCCAGCTGAGGAGCATGCGCACCCGGGTAAATTCGAGTTGTCTACATTGACTGCTGCAACCATTGCGCACGAGGAAAAGACACCCAGGGATGGCAGGGATGGCAGGGATGGCAGGGATGGCAGGGATGGCAGGGATGCGACCTCGCATTCAAGCAATCTGCCGAGTCCGCGCATAACCCCGCGCATCTCGCCTTCGGTCGATGGAGAAAATGGCAGCAAGGGTGCAGTTGGTGCTGGGCACTCGACTGGCGAATCCGGAGGCGCACACACCGACCAGCTAAGCGTGCACTCGCTCTCGAGGACGCATTCTCTTGAGGTGCCGTCACCACACCACGCTGCTTCTCTATCAGGAGGCGGTGGGCATCGCTGCCGTCAGTCGACGACAGCAAGCAGCACCGAGTCAGCGGACCACAGCACTTGGAGCACAAAACCATGTGGTGGTGGTCGCCAGATCCCAGAAAGGCAGCGGCAGAGACGGCAGAGGCTGTCATTGGGCAGCATCCTCAACCACAGACACTGCGACAGCCTTTCGCCACCTCGCCTACTTGTCCCAGGTGGCAATGTACACACGGGTCAGCTACACATGTCGCCACCGTCACGGCGGACCAGCCATACGAGCGCACCCCCAGATATGGTGCCTGCCAAGGACAGGGCTGCCTTGCTGCGCGTGACATTTGGCATCGACGAATTCAACCACGAGCTACTCCACCGCGCCTCGATGGCCTGCTTTGGTCGGCCATTCTGCGCATACCCAAGCGCAGCTGGACACGACAGCACCAATGTGGACGGTGGCCAGGCCATAGCGGATCCAGCATGGCACGGGTATGTGTGGAACTGGGAGGAGCGGCTGACTGCCTTTGTCATTCCGGCATTCGAGTCCATTAACGAGATGGTCGGGCAGATGCATGCCATTTCGCAGACTGTCATCAGCAACAGCTTGTTTGCTACCTCCGCTAACCACCATAGCGGTACACCAGCAAGCTCGCCTGTAGCGACGGCGCAGATGATTCTGTCTCCATTGGAGTCGGCGTCGCCCAGCAGCACAAGCGAAAGCGGTGGCACTGGGAACACGACTTCGGCGCTGACGACCCCTTCGGCCAGGGATGCGGACTACTTTGCTGACGACGGCAATGCAGATTACGGATCGCCAGAGCCTTGCCCAAGCGCGAATGCAAAGTTGAACGGGGGTACTGAGAACGGCTCCATGCATGGGACAAGGGTGAAGAGCAACGAGGGTGCCGTGGAGACAAACGGCCTGCTGCAAACCTTCCAACAATCGCCACCATCGACACCGTCCAAGGCCAGCACTCTGCCAGCGACACCTAAACAGGCCAAGGAGCAGAGTAACAGGAGCCAACTGCCGTCTTCCACAACCACCGTAGATCGCGAGGTAGGAATCGGGCACACTGGGCTCATGGGCCAGCTTGCCGGGACATTCCCAGCTCGCATGGGCGGAACCCGGGCAGTGCGGCAAGACTTTGTTGCCACCAAGGTAGCTCGCGAGATACTGACGCTCAAGTCCATGATGCTCATTACGGCAGGCATGGGGATGACGCGATGGATGGCAATCCGCAACACGCTCTGCTCACACAGCCTGCTCCCTTTGCCGTCTATGGAAGTCAGCAGGGCCGCCAACAACTACGGCGACTCTCGGCTCGCTTTTGAGAAGGGGGCTCCACTGCAAGCCCCTGTCTCGGGGGGCTTTTTGGAGCAGCCGGAAATGCGCATGTATACACAAGATGTGTATGAGCTTATTGCCGAGCACATGCACCATGTACGTCCCAAGGAGCATGGCAAGTCGTGGGCGTACCAGCAAACCGTGTATATCTACAGGACCCTCTTCGAGCACGAGTTGGACGACACGTGTACGGTTGAGGATGTGGTGGAGGGGCATTGGAATGCCAGCAAGGCAGGGCTGGCGCTGGAGGCGTGTGCGGATGCTCAAGCGCTGGCGGCCAGGGACTACGGACGGCTTGGCGTGGACATGGTGGGGGAGGTGGGCAGGATGGGGGAGTTTCTGACGATTCTTCATGGCCCGCAGGGATTCAGCATGCTCCGGCATATGGCGGCGTTCATGGACCTTCTGTAGAGAACGTCGCATGCATTAAGCCACCTGCATAGCGTGACTCGGGGGTGGAAGACAAAAACTCGCCGCTGCCGTGTGGGAGTCAAATGGGCGAGCACCACTACTTTAGGGCACTGGGCGGATATTATGCCTGTGCTATTTCTGTCGGTTGTTTCGATTAGGACGACTGTCTTCTTCTCCCGCATTGCCGCTGGCATTTAAACGGAGGCTTGACTCGCTGTCCTCGACAATGCAAGCAGCGAGTGCAACCATCGACAACAATTGGACAACCACCACATATAAGCAGATGTGTGCGGCGGCGAGAATATGCGTGCGTGCACTCGTAGACTCCATATTTGGGAGGGTTTCCTCTGTACGTGTGTGCGGCAACAATGCGTGTAGCAAGAGCGCCCTCGTTTCTACTTTTTCTTTTCTTTTCTTTTCAGCCATCGGCACCCTCCTTTATTTGGAAAACAAAGCGAGAAATCTGTGTGTGTATCTACCAGAAGCTGCTCTGCTTCGCTTGTCCTTTTCTACAGCCATGGGAAGAGGAAGAATGGGCGGGAATCTCGATAGCAGCAGCAGCAGCAACAAACAGCAGCATGCAGACGACGAGAATGCAAAACATCCGGGATACATGCATGTACAATGTGTGCCTATGCATGTGCATTGGCGAGAGAAACAAAAAGCAACCACACACACAAAGGCGGCCATGGTGTGGGCAACGGAAAAGTCTAAATTGGAAAATATGCATATGAATGGGGCGCGATTCATCTGCGTGGTGTTGTTGTCTCGTAGATTTGCATAGATTGCTCTTTAAGCTTGCGCATGAGGGGGGCTCCGGCGGCAAGAGCAAGAGAATCAACTCGGGCGAATGGCCAGAGCGAGCAGAGAAGAGTGCTGGCCGCGTTCCCGATCTCAACAACGGCTCTGCTGCAACGCCAGCATGGTGCTTTCTGGCGCAAATAGAGTTTATTTGCTTTGAATCATCCGGCTGGGTTCACACAAACAAAACGATGCGGGACACAGAAAGACAAGGCAGGAGAATAGAACAGAATAGAGCACTTGCTTCATTTACTCCTTCATTGCAGCGTCACCACCACCAGTGTCATTGTTCGAGGCTTCCTTGCCGCCTGCCGAAGAATCGCTCTGATTTTCCTTTTCGACCTGCTTCTCAATAGCCTGCAGAAATGCCTCGACACTGGTGCTTGCCTCCGGCTCCAGCCCGAGCTGGCTGACAAGCGGTGCGATCTGACCAGACTCGAGCACGTAGGACAGGGAATTGAGTGCCTGCTGGAACTGCGGGCTTCTGACCACCTGGTCGAGTGACCCCTCCGTATGCGGAATGTCCTCCGGCAGCGTAGGGAACAGGGACTGGCGCAGCTTGTCGTCGCGCAAGACAGCAGCCAGATTCTGCGGGGTCAGCACATCGCCTAGCTTCAGCGCACCGGCACCGCGCCCACGTGCCGAGGCATAGTCCTCGGGCACTCTGATGCTGGAGAGAAGCTGCCGCAGGTTGTTGAGCTCAGCGGGGCTCATGCTGCCAATGCCGCCACCGCTGCTACTACCGATCGACGTGATGTCCGATCCGCCCTCGCGCGACCCTCTGCGCAAGCTATTGCCAGGCACACCACCAACCTGCGCCGATGGCAGGGCACCATGCGAGAGATCCGAGTTTTCCTGCGCCAAGGCCGACTGCTCCCTGTGGTGGCTAAGAACCTCCGCTTCGCGCGAGTTACGTCTCCTCAACAGCGTGGGCGACCTGAGCTCGGCCTCGTTAACCGGCTGCCCCAAGAGCATGCGGATATCTGTATCGTCATCCATGGGCACCGCATCGTCGCCAAAGTCCAGATCGTCGCCATCCGAGTCACTCCCGTCCTCGCTGCTCAAGAGCACATTGACGCTGTGTGCGATCGCCTTGTCGTCGTCGGCCACAGTGGCGGTGGCGGGCTCCTGGATCCAGAAGAACTGGCGCTGCGCCGATGACTTGAATTTAAGAACGTAGACGCGGCCGCTTGACTGCTGGACCTTTTCAAAAGTAACGTCGCCGGGGAACACAATGAGCTCCTCGTCCACCTGGTTGGCCTGGCGGTCCTTCCAGCAGAAGCGCAAGAGGCCGTCGTCCTCCTTCTTCAGAAAGCAGAGGCCCTTGCGTGGATCAGGCCGGACCCAGTTGGTTTCCCCATCACGAAACAGCCTGCCGGCCTTGAACTCCAACAATGCGCCCGGGGTGGTCCCTGCGCCTCCAAGACGAGAGTGCGGTTGTTGCTGCTGAGAGAAGAGCGGTGCTGCCATTGCAAGTGCTTGAGAACAAAATAGAATAGAATACTGTGGTGCAGGATATTGGAATTTGGGCTGGTAGGAAAAAGAGCTGTCCGTGGTGTAAACGCAAGAACGTGTGGTGGCGAGTAGAGAAGAGGAGGGTGTGCCAGAGCCAGCTAGCCTCTTGCTCAGAGTCGCGGAGGAGGGGGCTCGAGCTTTTTTGCGCGGGGTTGCGCATGCTGGCGAATAGCAGGCTGCGCACGTGCTGTGGAGCAAGCACCTCCACACCCAGCACTAGGCTTCTGGCGTGGCCTGTGATGCATGTAGATAGCGTATAATGCTATGTGCCAGTGACGGGAGCTACTGCCACACACGCACACCCACACTCGCTCAATCGCCATTTAGCCTGGCAGCGTGCACATGGGCAGGGCAGCAGCTGGGAATAGGACCTGTGACGCTGGCATTCCACGGATTCATTCTCGCGGGCACACATAATCAGCATCAGTCTGCGATGCTCACGCTGTGTTGCTGCATTTGCAGCAGCTTGTTTTATTCGTGCCATGCATTTGTAGTCTAATTGTTGCGGGCTTTTCCGGCTGAAAAGTGGGAACAACCAAACGCACTCAGAGTGCAATGGCTACACATGACATGCTTGTGGAGCCTGCCACTTTAGTCTTCGCTATCGTCGTTATTCTTGCGCTGCTTTCTCCAGGCACGTCGCGTTTTGCTACACCTGTAACTTGAGCAGAGACCAAAACGGCGCAGCGTTCTTTTCAGGCCCGCATTCCAATCTGAGCAGCTGCGTCCTTTTCCGGAAAGGCGCAGGCGGGGGGTAGCCTGCACCAGCTGGATACACCCCCTCCCTCTGTCCATCCCATCCCATGCGTTCAGGTTTTTTTTGCCTGACAGCCGAACACATCTTTTTTTGCTCCCCTTGCAAAAAAGGTAGTGGCCTGCAGTTGGCCACTGCCGCTGCCTCGTTGGCGATTAGGGTGGCTGAGCAGCATACATGCCCTTCCCGCCTTCAATTCTTAAAAGGCACCCGCGTGCCACCCACACCCACTCGCAAAGTCAGACAGCAAAGCCAGCCAAGCCAGCAGGCACTCGCACCCAGCGATTCTCTTCCTTGTTGCCCCCTCGCCTTTTAAAAGCCCGAGTAGCTCCACTCACACCTCCCTCTGCTCCACTTGCTTCTGCTGCCATAGCTCTTCACCATTCTTGTTGCGCAAAAGCTTTTCTTTCGAACCCCTCGCAGCGATTGACTGTGGCTCCACACCGATAGCCCTGCTACAAACACCACCCCAGCTCAGCCCGCTATCTTTGCTGCCCGCGTAGCTGTTTGACTTTATTCTTACCGCCTTCCCCAGTGCTTGGCGGGCTATTCATCAATACCGTTATTAACCGTGGTCACACTCGCTGGGTGGATTTAGCGGCTGAGTGCACGCACCACTGCACATATACCACACGAGCCTGTGTCTCGCTTCATATCACCCTACTTTTCTCCCACACAAAAAGGTACGCCTCGGCACTTGCAGTTAACAGATGGACCCCTTCTCCATTTCAAGCCCCCTTTCCTCTTCCGCTTGCTCTTGCGTATTCCTGGTACCACTGCCACACTTTCTGGCCAGCAATTCCTGCCATGATCTTGGGTGTCTTGCAATCTCTTTATCTTCCCGTAAATTTGTGCATCCGTGTAACCTCACCACCACATGTAATCATCATGTCGCTATTGTTACTGATAATCATGTTTTTTATTTTTCATTCTCCTTTGGCTGAATCGATCGGCGAACAACAGCAGCAAAAAAAATAATACTGTGTCTCTTCCTCCATATTGTCTCCACCGCGTTTCCTGTTATTTTTTGTTTTGCTTTCTGTGTGAGGGAGAGAGCGAGTACGCCTTGACATGAAGGCCATGCCATGCCTATTACGTTTCTTCCGCTTCTTCTTTGGCGCAGTAGGACTCCAAACAAATCTGCTCTTCAGTGCGGTGCATTTGTAAACAAGCCCATCTCTGCCCTCTCCTCCCCTCTGGCTCTCGTCTTAGCACGCGACAACAAAAATGACAACAAAGGGCGCCTAGCAGCCATTATTCAGTCCCATCCCCTTTTCGCTCTATGGTCTTGCTCTGCCCACCTCGCTGCGTCTTCCAGCGCAGGCTGCCTTTGCTCTCCCTCCCTCTGCTACTCACCCCTGCTGCTTTGCCTTCTTTCTCTCTTTCTCACGCACGCGCCTACTCCAAAATACAAGTGCTAATAAACATCTGGTGCCCTCCCTCTTCTGCATTTCTGCATCTCTGCTGTATGCCGCATTGCCCTCGCTTAGCCTGAATGACACGCCGATACTCGCTGGACACACAATCCTGTAGCTACAAGAGACATGTGGAGCAGCAATTTTAAGCCCTGTTACTCACCAGGGGAAGAAGGAGACAGGTGCCACAGCAGCAACAACGGCGGCGCGGCGTCCAAAAATGCGATTTCCCTTACTGGTAATAATAATAGCCCCCTTTGCCGCCAGCTGAAATCTCGGAATTCTCCGCCATCGGCCTCAACGCAAAGCCACTCGGTTTGTATGCAGCAGCTGCCCGTTAAGCCCCACTCTTCGCCAGCAAAAGCAGCAGCAGTGGCAGCAGCAGCAGCAGCACCACAACAACAGCAGGCACACCCGGGTCGGCTTAGCTGCGCTCCTTCAATATCGCCCTCCCTTCCTCTGCTCTCTCCACGTTCAGCGACGTCCTCGTCAACAATATCCACCTCGAACGTTACCGCCACCGGATCTATCTGCTTGCCAATTGAAAGGAGGCGGGCTCTTGCTGCCGCTGCTGCTGCCGCCGCCGCCACGGTAGAGCCAGAAGATTCTGTGCCACCGCCGCATCCTCCACTGAGTGGCACATTCACCGCTCGCACTTTGAAAAGGCGCCTCTCCAGGCCGCTCTCTTACCTGTCATTTGCCATGGCTCCAATACAGTCGCTTAGCCGCCAGATTGCAGGTATAGCTGTCGATGACTCTGCAGCACCAACCACCGCTACTCCAGAGTCTTCTTCGCCTGTTCCAGGCACCGTGCCACTGAAAAAGTTCCCAACCGAGCAGCCAGCTAGCCCAGTCGACAGCGACCATGCATCCGGCACTCGCTGTCGCCTCCATCACTCCCTGCCTGCAGATTCTCAAGATATTCAGTCGAGACAACCGCAACCACGGCAGCTGTCGCTGTGCGTGCAGAGGCAGCAGCAGCAACAGAGTGGTTTCCACACAGCGAGTAACGCCGAATCGCATTTCACTCGTGATGGCAGAAATGGCAACAACGACGAGGGCAACTGCCGCAGCTCCATTGTCCAACCACAGCCTCCCCATCATCCACAGAAAAGCGCTGTTACCGCACATGCGCCTCCTGCGTCTGCTGCCGCTGCTGCTCATGCACACGAGGGTAAGGTGTGGGTAATTGGCCCAACTGGCGAGATGTACCTTGATACTGCAAGAGGATGCGCCGAGTCATCTGTGCACATGCACCAGGCTGCCTCCAACGCCCAAAATAGCCTGCCCCAGCCAGGCGCTTCGCGCAGTACAGGCAAAAGGGCCTCTGTTTCAGCTACTGCTGGTGGCACCTCAGCCTCCGCTCACAGCCAGGTTTTGGCGCCCAACCACCCGATATTCATCTCCATGTCCAAAAGAAGCAGCGTGTTCTATCGTCTCCCCAAAACCGTTGCCAGCAACACCGACTCCTGGTGGCCAGAGGCTCAAAGTAACAAGCGGCATTCGCAGATTGCAATGTCCCCAGACGCATGCAAGAGCCACGCCATGAACCCTGTTGGCGGAGACGAGCTGTGTGACGGTGAGGACAACAGTGACGGTGAAGCAAGCTATGATTCAGGCGACGAGGGAGATGCCAGCGATTGCGACCTTGAGCTGCCCGAGCCCCAAGAAATCGACCCCGTCGTGTACTGCCGGGAGCTACCGTACTGGGGCTGCTACTACACTCCGGACACGCACGAGTTTATTATCACAAGTGCTCCACACGACAGCGTGCACCCAAACACTGAGCGTGAGCCACCCATGGTGTTCAACATTGAGAGCGACCAGTTCTACCCGCCCACGCCAGAGACCGTGGACAGCATCGTCGAGTATCTGAAGCTCATCTACAAAATCGACACGTGTCAGGCTGTGATTCCCTTTGAGCGGCGGCTGCCCGAGCTCCACGACTTTATTTGGAACCTGATGGACAGCACAATGGCCGATATGTGGACAGCCATACCGTGCCTCATACTCCTTCGGCGGTATTACCAGATTCAGAACCAGTGCATCGACGCGTCCTACGAAGCAGCACACTCGCTCTTTCTAGGCACATTTATGCTCGCATCGATAACATCGGTGAAGACCAATACGCCCGAGGTGTTTAGCACTGCGAACATTGCGCGCATCATTGACTCGCACTACACACCCGAGGACCTTGTGCGCATCCGTCGCGAGACCTTTGAGAAGCTCAACTACCAAGCGTGGATCAGCGTGGACGACATCATGTCACACGCAAAGAACAACCTGTTTGATGTGTATGGGCTCTCGACCGCCTATGAGCATTTTCAACGGCGGAAAGAGCTGCGGAAGATCATGGAGGAGCAGGAGCGCAAGCGTGAGCTGCGGCGCAAGAACCTGGTGGCAAAGCTGGAGCGCTTTATGTACCGCACGCCCCATGACTCGCTGGGCAGCTGGAACACCAAGACTGTGTATAGCATCGAGTCCCGGTTCTTGTTCAGGCACCTGCCCTGGTTCCCTGGTGTTGTCACGCCCATGTACGTCACTGCGCGCTCGGAGCAAGCGAAGAACTATGAGTGGGAGGGGAGAAAGATTATCAAAATTAATGGCTCTGTGCTGCCAATATTGCGTGGCCGCATCGCTGGCCCGACTGTATGATATCCAGACACACAAAATACTATTAAGAATGGAGAGGGCTGCTGGCACACCAACAGCAAGCCACTGGAGCTCTTCTTCGTGTTATCCACCATGGCCAACAAGCCCCACCACCTGTGCATTAATTTCTATTTTATCCAAATCTCTATTTTATCAGCTCACCATCAGTAACATTATCACACAATATCTAGGTCAAAAATGGGCATTGTACATGCGGCATATAAATAGATGCCCTGCGTTCTATTTATGCATCATGTTGGCTCTAATGGCTCAAAGACCACACCACTTGCCGCAAACACACGCACAGATGTCACGCAAATTAATTGAAAGGGTTAGGGCACGCCAATATTGCATATTGGGACAATCGCACATGTCTTGGCACTACACTTTTTCTATGTATAGCAACGATCGCAGCAGCATGCAAGCATACTGCCAATTATGCTTTTAAAGATGCTGTAGATACCGCACTCCAGATGGATACAAAGACCTTGCTGGGAGTGGCTCTGAACCACGATTATCACAGCAGTGCTCACTACACACTCTGCTCCGGCTGCTGCTACCAAGAGCATTGGCGGCAAGTATGGCAGCCACGGAAAGAGCGAGGGTTTCAGATCTGCTGCTGATTCTGATACTGATGCGACAGAGGCCGCCGATATTAGTGCCGCTGACCAAACAGGCCTAGGGGCTTTGATTTTCGTGCCGAAATATAGAATTGGGGCTCGCATTTGCAGGCTTTTTGCTTTCCTTTACATTCTGACTGGTGTATTTCTAGCAAAGTATCAGAAAACGAAAAAGGAATCAGAACATTTGGGGTCTTCATGGCAGCAGCTCGTGCGGCCTTGGCAGTAGCTGAGCTTAGACATTTTGGTGGCTGGCTCGTACTTGACTCTTACAAGCGGATCAATGTGGATTCGGTCTCTTGTTTCACTGCGTACGATGGTGCTCCCTTTAACATGAACAAATGGATGTCTACCAGCAGGTGTACAATGCCTGTGAGGAATAATCGAGGAAATACCGCAGATGCAGGCTACCCAGCAGTATGCCCATCTACAGCACAGCCTGCTTGCATGTGTGGATAGCCACTCTAACAATAGCATTATGTAATGACCGCCCTGTTCAACATGGTGCAGGCCACTCGATTTCCAATGACGTAATTTATGATGATAAAAGAGTGCCATTTTTACTGCACTGCCCATATATTGGCCAGGAACGAGCTGTGGACAAGTGTGTCCTTCCCAGCAACACTCCAGAGACATTTTGCTGATTTCTGATTTAGAGTTGGCCATGACCAAACTGTGCCAAGAAATGAATCTAATTTTGAACGGCTTGGTTTCCTGTGATTTCTGCAAAATGAACGGCCATGTGGTATGACCTCTACAAATAGGAGGCGGTGCTTTTGTTTTGTAGGCATATGGCATATAAGTACCACGACAGGTGTCATCACAGCAACCGCCTGTCTCGAATACGTTTATTTTCATAGCCATTTTGTTATTTGATATTCGCTATATTTCTTCCTTTTTCCTATTTATTGTAACCCGCTAACCCGTTCTCATTGCAGTCTTTGCTATCATCGATATGTATATCTCGCCTGGTGCCATTGCTGGAATTGCATTTGGTTCAGCCGCATTGCTCGTCGTTCTATTATCCGCAGTTTATGTAATGTGGAAGCGGTGTCTGGCAAGGAGGGAACATCGCAAAGAGAGTACCAGAAACAAGACAGGTGAAACTAGCATTGCCGGTGGTTCTGTTGATACAGCTGTCGATCTCCGTAGTTTCATTGGAAATGGAAGTGCTATTGAAATTGAGGCAATACCCGAGACAAATGACACTACAAGCGGTAAGGGTGTCGGCACAATCAGCACTTCAGCTGCTGTTGTTGCAGACACTATTCCAGGACACAGCGACGGACTCAACCACCACCACCATCACCACCACCACCATCATCACCATGAGGACCAGCCCGATAATGGGGTAGCTGCAATCAGCAATACCACTGCTGCCATTAATGTTATCGATAGTGGAAGCAGCTACAACCATGGCAGCAACCACGGTGGACATAATGACGACCACAACTATGAAGGGTACAACGCCGATGCTGGCGACGGTGGATACGGTAGCGACTACAGCGGTGGCTACAGTGGTGGTGGCGGTAGTGGAGGCAGCAGCTACAGTGGGAGTGATGCTGGGTGCAGCTATTAGTCGCACCTATCCATTAGCTATCTGTTGTTATACATTTCAGCACATACATGCAATACATTAATTCTCTTGTGCAGCCACAGCTGGCAGTCGCTAGTTCTTCACGTCTGGTGCTGGCTTGGTCAGGTCAATTTCGTAAGAAAATAAGAATAATAGACTATGTGTGTATGAAACTGGTTTCCAGAAGAACGGAATAGATTCGAGGCTCGCTTAGCTCAGTCGGTTAGAGCGACGTGCTAATAACGCGTAGGTCACAGGTTCGACCCCTGTAGTGAGCATTCTTTTTGTTTTTTTTTGCGCCCATGTCATTTGCCTGCGCAGCAGGATTGACAGGAAATCAGCGGTGACTTTCTGTGGAGAACATGCGTGGAAATGACTTGTCCCAGCAGCATCCTGGAACCATGCTGGCCTCCTTTGCTTTTGCTGTCATAATTATTTTTGCTTACGTCTTGAAATATGTCTCTTTCACCAGGTGCGGTTGCGGGTATCGTAGTTGGGGCAGCCATATTGGTTGTCGTGCTTATAATTATAGCACGCAGTTGGTCCGGTAGGCGTGCAGCACCAGGAGGTGGAGGTTCTCGTCGACTGGAAAGTGGCGGCGACGCTGTGTTTACTAGTGGCGGCGCAGGTGTTTATGGTGGATACGACGGCTATCCCAATAATAATGGCGGTGATAATGTTAGTGATAATGGCGGACACGGAGGGCACGGGGGACATGGAGGGCACGGGGGACATGGAGGGCACGGGGGACATGGAGGGCATGGTGGACATGGTGGACATGGTGGACATGGAGGACACGGTGGACATGATGGAGGACACGGTGGGCATGATGGAGGAGGTGGTTACAGCGGTGGAGGAGGAGGTGACAGCGGTGGTGGTGGTGGTGACGGTGGCGGCGGTGGTGGTGGTGGTGGTGGAGGTGACTAAGAGCAGTTCCAAGCCAATCCCTGTTCTATTTCTCAACGCTCAGTCCAGTTCCCATCATGTTCAAATGCAAGCCGAGAGGAAAAGCCAGCCATCTGGAGAGCGGGTTGCAGCACTGTACTTTGGCCGTTCTTCTGGCACTTTCTTCTGCTACTGAATCCCAAGCACACCTCTACACCCCACAGCCAATTCACGTGCATCTTGGCAGGTGGAATCACGAGTATCGCAAGCGGCACAGGAGTATTGGTCGTCATCCTCATGCTTGTGGTGAGGATATGAGCGGCGAGACGTATAGGGACTGCTCCAGGAAGTGCTGGAAGATTGGGTGATGGCTGCGGCGTTGTTCTCGTTGGTGTCAGATGCCATGGTGGATGCAATGACCAATTATTCTCCTTATATATATATATACATTGACATCCCTCCCAATAACAACGCGGTTTCCCTACATGCAATAGAACCAGTCAATTAACTAGTGTGCAGCCTGATATCGCCAAATTCTATCTTTAGCTTGACATCATCGGCATATGCTATTTATAAACAAAGGCACGGGCTGTGCAAACACGACCTTGTTTTCTTCCCTTGCTTCCATCTCTGCTTTCTCCAAACGCGCATATTTTTCAAGTAGCCTGCTGCACACAATAGAGGGAATGGTTTCTACAGGCAGCATTGTCGCCAGCGTGATCTTCGCACTTGTCCTAATCGCATTCGTGTGGTGGGTGAGGCGCGGGCAGAGCACATATGTTGGAGACCAGCACAATGGCGGCGGAGGAGTGGGGTTTGTCAGAGACTTTGGTGGCCACTAAAGTGGAAGCGGCTCTAGATTACCCATCATAAATGTATGATAGCGTTTGTATTTGTTTATATCCAGATAGAAAAGTAAGGAGATGGAAAGAAATGGACGACTAGAAAAGAAGAGCCGGAGGAAAGAAAAAAAAAGAGGCTAAAAGCAATGGCGTCGCTAGCTCCTATTTAGATTTGTTTTTTAAAATATTATTTCACGTCGAGCTTGACCTTCATGTTCATCGACATCAGCTCCGTCGCCAAGTATCTGAACACATATGGCAGCGCAACCATCGTAATGCCATCCGCATTCTGGCACAGTCTGCAAACGAGGTCAAGGGGCCCCTTGCCCATCCTCGACCCACCCGCACTGGCCGCGGCCATGACCGCCCGAGCCTCATTGGCACTAAGACCCGACAGCAGACTCTTCTTTTTAGCCTCCACCGATCCAGGCTGACTCAAGTCGACCAAGTGCGAGGTAGCCGGGACCGCAATGGGCGCTAGCACGGATCCGCAGCACTTGCACACGTAGGCCAGCGAGTAATCCGAGCAATTCATCAGACGGTCCTGCAGGAAGTACGCCGCACCATGCGCAATCAGGGCGTCTCTCTCCATCTCGCCCAGACGAATGCCACCGCCGCGCTTTCTTCCCTTGATGGGCTGCTGCGTCAGCGAATTGATGGGTCCCGTGGTACGCACCTGGTACTTGTCGCTAACCATGTGGCGCAGACGCTGGTAGTACACAATGCCGATGTAGATGTCCGCGCGCATCTCCTGGCCCGTGACACCCGAGTACATCGGCTCGTTGCCGTGGTAGTTGAATCCGGCCTTGCGGAGCTGCTCGCCAAAGTAGTCAGCGGCCGTGTTGGTCTCATCGAACTGGAACGGCGTGGCGTCCTGGCACACTCCATGCAGGGCACCTGCTTTGGCCGCAATCGACTCCACAAACATACCAATGGTCATGCGCGACGGGAACGCATGCGGGTTGATGATGACGTCGGGCTGCATGCCGCTCTCGGTGAATGGCATGTCCACGGCAGGGAACTTTTGCGAGCACACGCCCTTCTGCCCATGTCTCGACGAGAACTTGTCGCCGATGATAGGCGAGCGCGGGATCCGGAAAGTAATGGCCACGCACTGCAGCTCGTCCTCCAGGCTCGACGACAGCAGACGCACAGTCTCCACATACCCGGCCTCGCCCTTATACTTTTGGATCTTCGTGCGGCCTCTCACGTCGTCAATGACGGCATAGAGGGGGTCTCCGTCCTCCACACGCACGCCAGGGAACGGCAGACCGTCGACGTCGATGCGCTCAATGATGGACTCATCGTACATGCTATCAGGCCCCACGCCAAAGTGCGTGGTGATGGGGTCGCCGGACTTGCGGAACTTGCCCAGATCGATATACTCGGTCTTGTAGATCGACCCGTATCCGAATCCGCGCTCGTAGGCGCTCTTGTTCAGGATCATGGCGTCCTCCATGTCGTATCCCGTGTAGGAGATGACCGCCACCACGGCGTTGGCTCCGTTGGGGTATCCATCGACGCCATAGTCGTTGTAGATGCGCGGGCGGCAAATCGGGGTCTGGCCAGTCTGCAGGCGGTAGAGCTTGTTGTCCGTGCGGTAGGGGAACGACTGCATCGGGGTACCCATGGTCTGCTTACCCATCTGGCACTGGTACATGTTGCGCGGCGACTGGTTGAAGTCGCAGAACGGCGTGAAGTTGGCCACGGCCGAGAGAATGTTGGTGGGCAGGACCTCCTGGTGCGTGGTGACTCCGGGGCGAATGTCCTCGTCCAGGCACGCAATCTCCATGTACACCTGCTCAAAGCTGCCCACATGGTCCTCCTGCTTGGTGGCCAAGTGCGTGACTGGGCGGATGAGCCGCGCCGGGGTGGTGAACAGGAACAGGCCAGGGAGCTGACCGCCGTGCGAGCTAGGCACATAGCCAATCTCCATGTTGTAGGGGATGTTCAGCGGCGATGCGCCGCCGGACTTCCTGCTGTGGCTGCT
Source organism: Martensiomyces pterosporus (assembly GCA_025201845.1). Taxonomy (NCBI): domain Eukaryota; kingdom Fungi; phylum Kickxellomycota; class Kickxellomycetes; order Kickxellales; family Kickxellaceae; genus Martensiomyces; species Martensiomyces pterosporus. Next base: position 18,265 of record MU604004.1, on the reverse strand, counting down.
CTGCCTCTCCAAGTGCGCCTTGTGTGCCTGCAGCTTGAGAACGCGCAGGGTCTCGGTGATCTTGGCAGCCACGCGGTGGCTACAGTAGCCAACGATGCGCCCATCGAGCTGCACAGTGATGAGGTGCGGGTCCTTCTGCGAGGGGCGGGGCAGACCGGGGGCAACGCCCAGGCGCATAAGCACCTTCTCGACGTCATCGGTCTCCTCGACGACCGTGGTGAGCTCGCACTTGTGCGCCAGATGGTTGAGCAGACCGCAGGGCGAGCCATCGGGTGTATGCACGGGGCACAGGAACCCCCAGCCCTCGGGCAGAAGCTTGCGCACACCAGTGGTCTTGAGCTCGGCAAAGAACGCACCACGGTGGATGCAGCGGAAGTGCGACAGGTAGCGGAGGAAGTTGAGCTTCTCGGCAATGATCGTGTACCCAGACACCTGCTGCATGTCCAGTCCAGACTTGCTGACCAAGTTGCCCGTCGCGAGGAAGTACTGCGCCTTCTGGCCAATGTCGGCCGTCACACGACCAAACACGCGGCTCAGATACCTGTTGTTGAAAAGGTCAACCTTGCTGTTGCGGATGTCCTTGCTGAGCTCCATGCGAATGCCCAAGAGGTAGTCCTCGATCTTCTCCTTGACGATCGCCAGGTACAGGTGGCCGGGCATGTAGACCTCCTGCAGCTGCTGGGTATCGGGGTTGTCCTCCTGGCACTCGCCGCTGACCAGGGCGTAGAGCTTGCGGACCATGTGCGCCAGCATGTTGAATTTGTCGCGGTGGTCGTCAAGGTGAACCATGACCATCTTGTTGAGCAGCAAGCGGCCAATCTCAATATTGGACATGTCGTCGGGGGCATACATGACCACACGGAACTTGTCGCCCAAATACGCCAGGGCCTGGTCGCGCGTGTACACGCTAATGTCCTTGCTCGAGCGCAGCAGAAGCTCAACACGGTCGCGCACAAAGATGTTCTCCGCGTCGCCGCCAACGATGGCCTCAAAGATCTCCTTGTCGCTTGCACCCACAAGAGCGCGCATAATGAGCGAGACAGGCACCAGGTACTCCTGCTTGCGAATCGAGAACCTCAGAAGCAAGTTACCCGTGGTCAGATAGTGCATCGTGAGGGTCTGCGATGTCTGGTCGCGGCGCACGCATCTGATCTGCGTGGCGTACGGGGTGAACCCAGGCCCACGGTTTCCGTACGACGGCCTCTGGATCGCCATCACATGGTTCCTACGCGGGGCAATGAGCAGGCGGACGACCTTCTCGTTACCGTTGACAATAAAGTACCCGCCCATCTCCTCGGGCTCCTCATGGTGGCGGATAAGGTCAGCCGGCCCCATGTTCTGCAGGTTGCAGCGGTTCGAGCGCACCATCACGGGCAGGAGACCAAAGTTGCGCTCCTCCGTAATCTCGGGGTTGTCGTTGACCTGGTAATGCAGAACACCCGAGAGACGGCCGCGGTACGAGATCCCGCGCTGCCTGCACTCTGTGGGGTACACCAGGCGGTTCGACGACTTGGTCTCTCGCGACGTCAGCGACGGGTGGTCAAGCCGCACGTTGTCGATCCAGTAAGTGATCCTGTTTCCGTACTTGCTCTCGTAGTCGCCCTTGCCATCAAACACCGTCTGCTTCTCCAAAAGGCTCGTGGCCACATCGATCAGGGACGGCGTCTTGGGTCCGGCGCGCTCCCAGATCGTGTTGAACGAGTCGATGTGTGGAGCTGTGAGCTTCTGCAGCTGGGGATACTCATGGGTCTGTCCGGGGTTGATGGCCTTTGCCTGGCGCTCTAGCGTGTTGAACCCAGACGGCGCCATCCTAGAAAAAAAACAAAGTGATAGAGCTGGTTCCACTGGGCGCCCTCTTCTTGGCTTGCTTCTGTATTTAGAATGAGGAAGGACGAGGCTGCTGACAGGAGCCAAATAGAGAGAGAGTGGCGAATGTGAGTGTAGAGAGAGAGAAGGGTGCTGGAGAGTGCGATTCAGCAGACAGCCTAGAACTTGTGGAGCAACAAGCGTGCTTTAATTCTTTTACTATTATTTTTTTTTCTGCGTCCGCTTAAAAAAAAATTTTATTCAGAGAAATTCGGTCACCCATTCCTTGGTCAGCTCGCTAGCATGCATTGAGTCGCGCGCCGAGCCGCTGCTTGTTTGTACACGTGGAAGGACGCCATTTCGCTCCTAGACGAACTGCTCGCGCGGATAGCCGTACTTGGCATAATGCGACGTCTCCAGCCCCCTGCGCTGGACTATCTGGAGGTACCACAGCACGCAGGACATCAGAATGGATATGATGCCCGAGAGCGGGGCAGCCCAGTACGGAATCGAGCTGTCGTCCGACTTGGGCTTGATGAATGGCACAATGCACATGTATACAGCCGTTCCAATGGTAACGGCATTTGCAACATGCCAGGACTTGAACGGCCTGGCAAGCTCTCGGTGTGTCCTGCGCATAAGCAGCAGGCCAACCACCGAGAGGCCGTAAAAGACCCATGACGGGTACCCGCCAATGTCAATCAGGAAGTTGTACGCGCCTCCAGGCGGCGGTGCCACGATGAACACCACGGTCATCAGGCAGTTGAGCCACAGCGCATAGAGGGGCGACTGGTATCTGCTTATTTCGCCAATGTAGCTGCCAAACGGCAGGTAGCCTTCGCGTGCAGCCTCAAAGATCACGCGCGACGAGGAGAATGTGCCGCACATCACTGTGCCAAACGACGACAGCCCAATAAACACAGGCACGATGCGCTGCCCCCACGTTTCATTAAATGCAGCAGTAAAGAACACGCCCGCCACGGCAGTACTCGACCCTCCGATCGCCTCTGGAGTCAGCACCGAGAAGTATGCAACATTGGACAAAATGTACAGAGCACTGGTGACGAACAGGCCGCCCAGAGCGGCACGCGGCAAGTTGTGGATCGGGTTTTTGAGCTCGTCGATGGAGTAGTTCAAGCTGTTGTACCCAGCGTATGCAAAGAACACCTTGAATAGTGCAGATGAGTATGAGTTGGGGTTGGTGGACGTCCCCTGGAAGGCGTTTGTGAAGCTGTGGGGCTTGCTTCCATGCAGCCTGCCGGCGATTCCCACAAAGCCCACCAGAACAATAAGCAGCAGCATCAAAACCTTGAGCACGGTCAGCGCCGACTGCAGGCGTATTGCTGATTTGACGAAACACCCGTGGGCCAGCGTGCAGAACACGACCACGGCGACGGCAATTGCCCTCTGCGCCCACTCCGTATGCGCCCCTGTCTTTCCATCCCCCGTTGAAGCTGTGTCACCAGCTGCGTATAAAAAGTACGTTCCTGTGACGACGGCGTCGGCAGCACTGGAGCTGGGCCCGCCGATAAAAATCGAGGTCATGCAGAAGATGAAGGGCATCAGGGCCTTGGGCCGCTGGAACGACACATCCAAGTACTCCTTCTCACCGCCACTGCGAGGCAGCATCGTGCCAAGCTCCATGTATGCGATGCACCCGCACGCGCTGACTATGCCGCCAATGCACCACACCATCAGACTCATGCCGACAGACCCGACTTCGTGGAGAATAAGCGACGGCGTGGAGAAGATCCCTGACCCGATGATGGACCCAACCACTATGGCCATCCCGCTCCACAGACCGAGCTTTCTTTCCAGCTTCTGGCACCCATTGGGGCCGCCTATCCCTTGGCCGCTGAACACGGAGTCTACGTCGAACGAGCTTCTGGGCGTCGGCAGCTCGTTCGAGCTGCTGCGTCGTATGCCTTGTATGCGTAGCGGTATATCATCTGCTGTTGACATGTATCCAGATATGCAAGTGTGAGGTGCAGCAGCCGAGCTGGGGGTACTAGAAGCAAAAAAGGCCAAGAAGTGAGGAGAAAGAGAAAAGAGCAGGCCACGGTACTGCTTTCTTCCCGCCCTTCACTTGTTTATAGACAAACCCCCAGCCATCGTCCCCGTTGCTGCAGAGCGCTGATGTGCCGTTTGCCACAATTCAATTTTTGGAACAATCGCCAGGAACGAGAGGGCAGCATCAGCAGCAATGGGGCTGCCAAGGATGAAGGCACATGCACTGTTGCCATTATGACCTAAAATGGGCGTGAAGTGCGTTTTTGGATGCAAACAGGCAAGGAAAAGCCCGTGTATGCATATCCACAAGCGTTGAAATGAGAGACAAGAGGGACCGCGCCTGTGTGAGTGACAGGCAGGTGGGCACAGGTGATCAACGTGGATGCTACAGGCGACTATTGTCTATGGCATTCGCTCTCTATTCAGCCTCTCTCATGTAGCACACATGTATATTCGAATGAAGACGTATTTGAAAATTCTGATGGCTGCCCTGGTCAGTTGCCCTTATTGTCGTAGCGGCTCTTTGCATTGGCAATTGCATTGCCGAACGCGGTCTCTGTAGTCGACCCAAACGCATCGATGCCATCGACAGAGCTCAAGAACTGGCTCAGCACGTTCTGGATTCCGGCAGAAGTGCCATCAAAGTGGGGCTTGGCTGTGGTCAAGTACTGATAGACAGCATTCGCGCGCTGGTAGGCCGTATGTATGGTGACTCCCGAAATGAACTTGTTCTTGTCAATGTTAATCGGCTGGCTAATCGTCAGGAAGTTGTTCTTGGCGTTCAGCGTACTGATCACATAGTACGACGTCAGCGCAGAGCTTCTGAAGTCGTTGTAGCCAGCTGTTCCTGCAACGGGAGTTCCTCTCCAGCAGTACTTGGAGATGATGGTGTCTGTGGCCAGGGAGTCAAAGAACGTCTTGACCTCGTCGGCCTCGAGGATGTGGTCGCAGTTGGGGCGGTTGTTGCCGGCTGCTGTCCAGGCGCTGCCCGACCCATTGTCGGTGAAGCTGGTGGATGCCTTGGAGATGTCGCCCAGGGAGACGTCGCCGTTGTCGGTGTTGATGTAGTACCCGCTGTTCCACACTCCTCTGGTCTTGCAGTTGTCGAGGTAGTTCTTCGACTTGATGTCTGTGGACTTTGCCAGATTGAACAGGCAGGGCTGGGAGAACAGAACGCTGTCGGGGATGCTTGTATCTAGTGCTCTGGCGGTCAATTCGCCCGATGGGGATGGCCCCTCGGTAGACCCGGGAGGGGCAGCGAAGGTCAGAGCCAGGCTGGCGACGAAGAGAGAATGGACGATGACGAGCTTCATTGCTAAAAATGTTGACTTCAGAGAAGGAGGTTTGCGAGTGTAGTGTTGGGGTCTGAAGAATAGGACCGTTTCTGTGAGCTCCATTTCCTTTATATATCTCCAGAGTTTTCAGGCCATCACCCATCTTGCTGCTAGTGGTTTCGCTAGCTCTTTCTATATAGAATGCAACGTGTAGCAGCAATAGGAGGCGTCTGACAGCACTTGTCTTCAGATGCTGCCTTATCGTGCAGGGGCGGCGTTTTAAAACGCCCCCCCCACTTCTCACGCTCATTGTCCGTGTCCTGGCTGCATTTGCATGTCCACATGGCTCAATCTAGTGGTTCACAACAGAATGCAATAGATGCCATAGTATGTATATAGCTGAGAGCGGCAGAGGCTCTGTTGACACAATCGCTTTATTTTCTTTTTGGACACATGGGGCTCCGTGGTGTTCACATGTGAGCACAGCGTCGACGAAAAATATAATTCCGACACATGCCGGCGTAAAAGCTGACATCCCTAGGAGCGCAACACGCATTTATTTGGGTGTGCATAGAAGGAGCTGCACATACTGTGCGTATCTCTCGGAAAGGCGCTTAGTTGTCGATGTCGTCAAGGGCGTCCTCATCATTAGCGTTGTCATCGTCCTCCCCGTCCTGGTCATCCTCGTCGCGCTTATGCTCGTGGCGAGCAGAATCGTTGGGGTCAAGGTGAATGAAGTAGTCAAATGCGGTCCAGGGGGCGGTCACGGTGCTGTACTTGTGCGGGACGACGTTGTACTGCTCGATGACAATGGACCTGTTCTTGTGGTTCACTGAATGGACCCAGGCAACATGTCCCAGCTTGCTCCTGCTGTGCTGCGCGATGCAGCCCTTCTTCGGCGTTGTGTCAATCGTCACGTTCGGCGAGTTTCTGGCAGCAGCTGGCCACGTGTTCGCATTGCCCCACTCAAAGCCCTTGTACCTGTTGGTGAAGTAAATGCCCTGGCGCTCGTTGATTCTCTGGGCCACAAAGGAGACGCACTGGCAGATGTAGAAGTTCCAGGGATCCACCTGGTCACACTGGTCCTTGTACCTGTAGTCGTCGACGACAGGGCCAGGGAACGGGCCGTTGTACAGGCAGTTGCGGGTCACGTAGTTGGTGGTGCCAGTGGCCACGTAGTGGTTGGTCACGTAGCAGTCGTCCTGGGTCTTGTCCCAGATGGCGTAGTCGAACACGCGCTGGCCCGACACCTGGCACTTGATTTGGATGTCGTCGCCTGCGTGGTACTGCTTCACAACGGTGCCGGCAGTCGTGGGCTCGGAGCGGCAGTTGACATAGGTGGTGTCGTTGGTCAGGGGGTAGGCGGCGACGGAGGCGATGGCCGAAAGGGAAGCGACGGTGAGGGTGAAGAGAGACCTCATGTTTGGCGCTATTATTGATGTTATTATTAGAAAATGGGGCAGGGAACAATAGTCGGCTGTGGATAAAACGGAAGACGACTGTGTGCGGGTGCGTTATAAATATAAGCTTTTGTTTAGCCAGGGAAAATGGAAGGTTGGGCACCAGGAATTCATCAAGAAGTTTGAAAAAGGGCGCAGAACGCCGCGACAAGTCTGTAAAGGCTGGATGCACTTGGCAATGCCTATTTTTAAACATGTGCATGAGCAGGTTTTAAGCTAAACCACAAGCAACAGGCAGCAAAAGGTGCGTCCAAGTGTTGGGATTTTCCGCGCTCCGCCCCTGGTTCACCCAGTTTGCAGCCATGCCAGCAGACGGGACCATCCTTACACCAAGCCATATGTGGCCGGCACATCACCACCACATCATCATATGTGTGGGCTTGCCAGTGCGTTCGATAGCTGCCTGTTCCATCAGCGCAGATCCCCTGGCAGCTATGCCACGCTGCTGTCCAAAAATACACAAGTTGCATCTAAAAATAAAGCCCGATGCGACGTGGAAACGCACACTGCAGCGCCAGCACCAGTCGGCTTGACGTATGCCCACGATGTCGTGTGGGGCTGCGGCTGTGAGGCTGGCAGATTCTGGCTGACAAAGGAGGATATTACGCGATGGCGTGATCAAATTTATGCAGCCTGAATCCCAGACACACCGCAGATGATTCACAAACAAAACAAGATCCAGAGGTGGCACACGGCTCACAGGACGAAGCCCGTCCCTCGGCGTGTCCTTTGGCCCTGCCGCACCAGGTGCTGCTGTAGGATATTCGTATATGGTATTGAGTGAAACACAACGAACAGAGAACGGAGGCAATAAGCAGGCTCTACAAGGCAGCCGGTTTTCAATCTACTGAGACGACGGCTTGCTCGCGTTGGAAGACGCCTTAAAGTTGGCCGCGTTGTCCTTCAAAACCTTCGTCAAACCGCCATTGTAGTCGACATACCGGTAGAGCTGGACCAGCTGCGCGGCCTCATTGGTGACATGGCAGGCAAAGAGGAGGTAGTTGCGGGGGCTGACCATCCACGCGAACCTCATGAACAGCAGGCTGTACATAGTGAGAGCCGTGGTCATTTTGCCCGAAATCTTCTCTGGCGACGAGCTAAAGTCGGCAATGGCGCTCAGGGGAATGCCCCAGTTGGCGACAGGCCCCCAGAAGTGAGTCGACATGAGGTATGAGCGGAACTCCTTGGAGCCCAGCTTTTGCGCGAAATTCGATGCCCACGACGCCATTCCCAGTTGCCGATCAGGAACAAGAGAGTGCTGGAATTGGTTTTAAGGGAGAGGAGGGAGAGACAGAAAGTGGGTGTGCGAAAATTAGCAGTCCCGGAGCGAGATTTAAGAGCAGGCAGCGTTTTGGTGGCCGCGCACGGAGCTGGGTGCTCTCCTTGCTCTGGCTGGGCGGAAATTACTGTGGGAGATGGGGGTGATTGCAGCGGACAATTTTTGCCTCTGGGCGCTTATATCCGGTGGGCTACGGACTTGGCTCGGCTCTCGCCCGTTTGCCAGGCAGAGCCCAGCTCAGCGCCAAACAAACCGACTTCACCCCAGCTCTGTGCTGCATGCTGTATGTAAACAGGTGTAAAGCTGTAAAGCGATAACGTGATATTAAACAGAAAGAAGGGATGTACAAACGTGAGAAGAGCAGAGAGAATATAATATGCCAAGCATTAGACTATATACTACTAGGAATTTTCAGGAGCCGCCTTTAGTAGGGCATCGGCGACCCAGCACTGGACGACGACAGGGACATCAGCGAGAACGCAGCCTCGGCCAGCCCATTAACCTCGCCCACGCCCCTATCGCTTCCATGGTGCGACGCCAGCGTGGTGGTTCGGCTAAGAGCCGGGTTGGCCAGGTAGAGCACATCGTCCTCGTTTTCATCCACAGCCGAGTCCTCTTCCCAAGGCCTCACGTGTTTCTGGTGGTAAGACTGCTGTTGGGTGGGCGGAGGAGGGGCAAAATCCGTGATTGCCATGTTCGCGTGACTGCTGCTGTTGCTATTGTGGCGATAGGCAGCAGAGGGGCTTTCCGCCATTACTGCCGTTCCGCTGCTGCTGTTGCTGCTGCCGCGATATACAGGGGCCATGTGAGCAGCCGGGGGATTGTTGACGGCCCTCGCATTAGACGCAGCAGGTTGGGAGCCCAGGTAATAGAGCGATGACGAGGTGGATGCTGCACGCAGGGTGGGCAGAGTCCGCTGCTGTGCATGAGCCATGCTGGCAGCAGACGAGGACGAAGGCATGTATGCCTCAGGCACAACGCTGCTAAGCGGAGGAAGGGTGAGCCCACTTCTATGGTCGGCAGATGGCGGGGCCGCAGAGGGAGCAGCCATGCATTGCTGCTGCTGGCCAGTGACTGCCGACGGCGGGGGATTCTCGTAAAAGTGGGCAGCTGCATTTGATGCATTGGGTGTGCTGACAGGCGACGACACAACAGTGTTTGAAGCGGAGTGGGGGTCAGCCATAGGCGGCGGCGAGGCGCTCATGGTGTTGGCGCCAGCAGAAGGCACATAGTGCCTGAACACATATTCGCGGTCACTATTCGTTCTCCTCACCGCAGGAGAAGAGGATGCGACGGCAGTATGCACGCTGAGCGACGTCTCCACAGCATGGTGCTCCGCAACGCTCTTCCAAAAGTCGTACGCAGCTCGTACCTGGTGAGGCGGAAGGGCAGAGTAGCTGCCAAAGCCCGTGGGGATCTGTGTAGGAGGCAGGGGGAGCTGTGACTGCTGCCTTGCCTGGGCAGCCGCGCTGGAAGAGTCACCAGCAATGGCGGCAGTTGACTTTTTGGCATACTTGGGTGCTCTCTGCTGCTGCTCGGCAAGAGCCGACGGCGCCTGCTGTACACCCTCGGCAGGCGCCGGGCTAGACGACTGCTGGCGCTTCCTGCTCTCCTTCTCCTTCCTTCTCTGCTGGCGGCGCTCAAACTCCTCGACAATCCACTTCTCCTTGGCTGGAGTCGACTGAGCGCCGTAGAGCTGGTTGGCGCGCTTGTTGACACGGCACCGGAGGTCGTTGTCTTTGTTCCTCTCCTCGTTCAGCTCGCGCCACCTCTTCTTGCGCTCGCGGTTCTCCTGCCGCATCTTGTCCAGCATCACCTGGCGTGTGGCGGCGTCCTCGTCATGGGTTACATTGCTGGCTTGCTGCTGCTGCTGCTGGTCCTTGGTGCGGGGTCCGTTGTGCTGGTTGCGGATCTGTGACTTGGTTTGCTGCTGAATCTGCGCCCGGTGGTTGAGCACCTGCTTGGAAAACGTGCGTGCAGACGACAGCATCCTCAGATTATTGCCGGAGGGCTGTGTGTATGGAAAGTGGTGAGAGGGTGATTAAAATGGGAAAGGGGAGCAGTAGGAATAAAAAATATTAAAGGAGCGTTTGATGCGTGCTAGAAAAGAAAGCTAGGAAAAGGGTGTGCAGGAGGTGGAGGGAAGTGGAGAGGCAGGGGCGTGGGCCGGGTGTTTAAATACGCATGAAAAAGAGAAAAATTCCTTGGCCAAACACTCACCCCACCTCACGCTCAGCCCAAATCCTCTGCATAAGCAATCAAAACACGAAAAACAGTCTTCCCAAGGGGAGCGGGAATTGGGTGAGAGCACAGAGGCACTATCACATGGAGCGTCTGACTGCGAATCCAATCGAATCCCTTCGCCGTGTCTGCTGTGATTGGCGCTATAATGGCCAGGCCGACTGCCGCAACAAAAGTAGGAAGGCAGAGGTTGCACCAAGTCCGAGTAGCAAAGGGCCTGCAGCGGCTCTAGCTCCGATGGACGGCCTGCCAGTTCCTTTCTGGTGCATGCTATGCAACTGCCAAGAGAGACGTGGGCTCCATGGCCTGCAGCTTTTTCTGCCAGGCTACTGCTTGGGGCACTGAAGCTATCGACTGATGGCCGATTGAATAGCCGAATCGCCCTTGGCTCGCGTTCCTTCCCCCAAAGGAGCCATACACTGCAAGAGTATGCAGCGCTCCGGGCATTGGTTAATATATCCGGACGGTGTGTTCAGTGTTCAGTGTGCTGGTGACTCCATCGTGCCTAGTCGCATCAGAGCGGCACTGCGTGGGTTTTGGCGCTCTCTTTCCTCTGACCCCCACAGCTGTTCATGAGCATGACCCATCTCGCCTGAACCCCACAGTCCTCTCTCAAGCCACTCCTCTCTTGCAACCTCCTGCATCCACAGTGCGGCGTGTGTGTCGGCCAGAGGGCCTTGACATCATCCTGCCATCACTTTGTGAGATGGACTGGAGGGAAAGCAATGCTGCTAAGACGCTATACGAAGGCATGTACTGCTGCCAGGATCGTACAACCCGGTTTTCTCCGAGCCAAGCGCTCCATATAGAGTACACTGGCGTAGCAAAGTGCGCTCCACTGGCGTCATTGTATGCTACGCTCCGTCATCCGGGAGACACGCTCGGGTAGTTCATAGGGCAAGGCAAAAGCAGCAGCACTTGCTCTCTCACTCGCTCACAGGTTGCCGCAGCCACTCCTGCTTGCTTACTGAAATCCGGTAACGCGCAGGCCAGTGCAAACTGTAATTGCCAAGCGTAGCTAGTTTACTTTGATCAGCTGTGGTCTGCGTGGCAATATTGACAGGCGACATTTGCACTTTGGCCTGGCAGCCTTCAGTCCAATCCCCAAAAACGTCCACGATAATGGCTGATAGCTACGCCTCAGAAGCGGTTTGCTGCTGCATGGCTTCGTGGAAGAATGATGTCTCTTCTGTAAAGACAAGACCCAGAACATCAAGCAGCGCTCATTCGTAGCTACCTGGCTTCGCTCCATCTTTCTACCGCGGCTTCGGTCTGTGTGAGTAGCACCGGGCTTCTTGCACCCCCATCGCCTGAACCAGTGGTACACGTCATGTCATGCTTTTCCTGACTCACCCCTCGCATTCCCACTTCCAGAGCAATGCCTGACCCCACTGCAACAAGAAGAGACTACTCTGGAGATGATTCTCAGCACCAGTAGTAGTCATACCAGCCGAAGAGAGCTGGAGCAGCTGTGCCGCAGTCCATAGCATCACGTGCTGTTGATCTGCCGATTTGATGCAGCTGTGCCCAGAATCTCCTGGCGCTCCTTTAACCACTCTTTCGCGCCGCTGCCAGGCAGAGCGGCACCCGCGCATAGCTGGCGACGGCTGCCCTCAGCTCGTTCTGTTGCATTTCGGTATTTTGCAATTTCACCTCGTTTCATCGTCACTTGGACAACTCCAAATTTCTCCAGCCCAGCACAAGCCACTGCCAACCGCATAAGGCCCGAGCAGCCAGTAGCAACAGCACACTTTTTGTATTCCATTCAAGCTGAAATGGCTAGCGTGGGGCACACAGCCTCTGGCTCCCGGGTGTCCCGGTCGCCCGCAGCTGGACAGCGCGGACGCGGCGCACCCACATCGATCGGCACAACCCACCGAGCCAAGCCCTCCTCCTCAAAAGGGTGCGCACACGTCGCAAGCAAGACCAAGTACATAATCGACCGGCTCAAGGTGCTCGTGCCCTATGCCAACGTCTGCCAGCACCGGCAAGCCCTGCTGCAGGGACGCCGCGGTGCACAGACAGCCACGATGGGGAGCAGCGAGAACCGCGAGACCACTCCAGCACCCACCTCGGGTGGAGACGGCGACAGGAGCCGCAAGCGCCTAGTGGAGGAGATGCCCGCGCCGTCTTGCTTCACCTGCCATACGCCCGTGGATCGCCTGCACGTATGTCTCTCCTGCGACTATTTCGGGTGCTGGCGGCCGAGGAGACAAAGGAGCGGACTGAAGCGCAAGGGTGCCGGTGGTGATGAGATGGAGCACCCGCATATTGTCAGCCACCTAACAGAGAAGGACCACCAGTTCGCCCTCGATTTCGTGCACCTCGAGCTGTACTGCAGGGACTGTGCTGATTATGTGTATGAGCCTGCGGTATCCAGCTGGCTCATGGCCACGCATATTAGGTGGCACGCCGCGCTGTGCGATTCCGCCGAGCCGGAGGCCAAGAGGCCGAGGATCGTGTCGACGGGGTCAGACCTTTCGCCGGCGCAGGCAAAGTATTTGAAGGAACACGGAGCCGTCAAGCCATGTTCAGGCATCCGTGGGCTGTACAACTTGGGCGCTACCTGCTATCTCAGCGTCGTGTTGCAGGCGCTCATCCACAACCCGCTGATGCGCGGGTGGATGCTCAGCGACGGCCACCACCCAAGCAAGTGCCGCGTCGGCCGGCCCGAGTGGATACGCTCCAGAGCGCCGTCTAACGCTGCTGCGGAGTCGGCCAATAACGGCCGCATTAGCCCCATGCGCGGCAGAACCAGCAGCCATGCAAACGACGACGACGCCTACCGTGACGAGGACGATGATGAAGATGAGGTGATGCTGGGCGGCGGCAAGGTATCGCTAAACCGCCATACACCCTCGCCCAGTCCCGCCAGCAGCGCTCTTCTCGACCAGGCACCTGCAGCTTGCATGGCGTGTGAGCTCGAGGCGTCGTTTCAGGCATTCTACTCCGGAGACCCGAGTCCGTTCGGACCCGTGCGCCTGCTCCACACCATGTGGCTTCTACGCAGCGACCTTGCGGGATATGGCCAGCAAGACGCGCACGAGTGCCTGATGGCGATGCTGGATACTCTGCACGTGGGGTTCACCGAGAATGTATTGACGCCTATGGAGCTTGCTGATGAGAGCCGTGACCTGTCGACGCAGCCGCTGGCCATGAGAGTGTCGAAGAAGCAGGGGTCGCAGTACATCCAACACACGCACCTCAATCCGTGCCCATGTCTTATCCACCAGGCGTTTGCCGGCGTGCTGCAGAGCACCGTTACCTGCTCTAAATGCGGCAATGTCACGCATGCGCATGACCCCATGCTGGACATTTCCCTGGACATACCAATTCGGCCACCGGCAAAGAAGGATTCGTCGGGCGGTCTCCGCCAGCCGGAGCCCATGGTTTCAACATCGTACCGAATGACCCCACCATGCTCGTACTCTGCGAGATCTATTGACGTGGCGTTGAACGAGTGGCTCGAATCGAAGCAGTCCCGCAGCAATAGCAGCTCGGGAAGCAAGTACCGAAAACAGGGAGGTGCATATGATAGCGACGATGCGAGCAGCGCAAGCACTTCTGTGGGCGGCAAAAATTCAGGCAATGCGCGGAGTGTCTTGCAGACGTCGATGACCGGTGGACAGCACCCCATTGTCACCCTGCAGGACTGCCTGGCACATTATACGCGGGCGGAGCAGTTGCAGGCCGGGTCGTACATGTGCAGCAGATGCAAGTCGGATAGCGTGTCGGCGGTCAAGCAGCTGTGCATCAAGGAGCTGCCGCCTGTGCTGACGTTCCAGCTCAAGCGGTTCGAGCACCACAACTTCTCTGGGAACCACCGAACACACACTCCGCAGTCATCCAAAGTCGACGCCTTCGTGCGCCTCCCGCTCCATCTCGACATGACGCCCTACACGGCCTCAGCGCTAGCCGCCCATCACCAGGCCGCTGCCGCCCTCAAGGCGAGTGCGGGCAATGCGACAACCAATACGGGCAATGCACTCCCAGGCAGTATCGCAGGGATGGCCATACACGATGTGGGTGCAGGAGAGTTCATGGCCAATGGCGGCCAGCACGGCGGGGTGCACCTTAGTGGCAATGTGGCCGATGAGCTTGGTGTGGGCAAGGACACGCCGATACCCGTCCTGGATGGGCCTGGAGGCAGCACCACGCTGGGCAAGCGTCGCACGGACGCCACGCACTCGAACCCTTCGTGCCAGTACACGCTGTTTGCCGTAATCGACCATATCGGACACCTAGACACCGGCCACTATACGGCGTACGCGCAGCACCGTGGCCAGTGGTACATGTTTGATGATGCCACTGTGACTAAGGTCGACATCAAGGATGTCCTGGGCTACGCCGAGGAAGCCAAAGTCAGTAGTGGGCGGGCGGCGAAGGGCAAGGCGTATATGGCGTTTTATGTCAAGTCGGTGCTGGACTACCATGATGGCGCGATGCTCACTACGCTGGCCTCGGGGTCCGTGATGCCGCCTGCCTCGGTGTCTGCCATGCCACCCGGTATTGGCGCCAATGCAATGGCTGGCATGGGCGTGAGTAATACGCGGATCAGCGAGAATGGAGAGTGGATCGAGGATGCAGGCGTCGTGCGGACTAGGATTAACCCCAATGGAGACGTAAAGGTAGAACGTCGAGGAAGAAAGAAGGGGAGCACGAATGCGGCACGAAAGGCGAATCCCACAAAGGACCTGTCATCGACACGCAGCGGGCATTTGGTGGGTACTCCGACAGGCGCTGTGCTGCAATCGGGCGAGGTGCCTACGCCGCTGTCAGCTGCAGCAAAAGCTAATGCGGTGGCGGTGGCGAGCGCGAAGAAGAAGCGCGGAAGGCCGTCTGGCGCTACAAGCAGCCACCACCAGCCTTCGCATAACAGCAAATCCTCAACGCTCGGCACTGGTGCACATAATCCGGCGGGCGCGTACCATGAGGAAGGCGAGCTGGAGGCGGAAGAGGGCGAGCTCGGAGAGTATATGGCACAGGGATCGCTGGACATCTTTGGCACGCCTGCAGGTGCCTCGGCAGGCACATTCGGAATCAACCCTATGGCGCTCTCTATGGATGGCAGCGGCACAACACGCCATCGCAGCGACGACGACAACTATGACGAAGGCAACTTGTCGTCGTCGCCCAACTCACACTCGCTGTCTCCGTCGTCGTCGGACTCGGATGGCGAGGCCCTGTGGGCACGCATGTCAAAGGAGAAGGCCATGGATGATTTGGTCCCCATGTTCTCGAGAAACCCCCCAGTTCCGCCGCAACCGCCAACAATGCCACAGGGCGTGTCACCGGATACGCATATGTATGTTGACCCGTCCGACCTGGCATCATCGCCGGCGAACAAGTCGGCAATGGAGTTTGATGACGACAACGACGACAACAGCGACTATGCCTTATAATCCCCAGCCTGGGTCCTTTTCTTGGTGTTTTTCTTTTGCTGCTGCGGACCTGAGAAATTAACGAAGAAAAAGCAGGCTTGAGCAAAACCCGCAATACAAAGACCGTATACACATGCAGATGGTGCATTGAGACGCGTGGTTTGTGTCCGAATTGCTTCTCCACTGTGCCTGATTTCTTCCATGTCTCTCTTGTGATAGAGTTGGACTGACTCAGCTTGGGGATTAAAAATAGCCGCCATGCTGAACGTTACAAGACCCACTGCTGTGTCCAGAGGGGATGAGCCTAATGTCCAAATTGAACGGGCAGATTCTATACATATAGCCCATCCCCTGCCACCCATTTCTTCTTTCCATATCGCACCCATCTCCTCTTCCGCCCACCTCCCGTAACCCGCAAATTGTCCTGTGCCAGCCGAACAATGAAGTCTACCATCTCCGCCCTCCTTCTTCTCGTCTCAATGACTGACGCCTACGCCATCTACAAGGGCAGCGTGGTCAACTGCCGCTCGGGTCCTGGCACAAACTACAACGTCGTCAGGACATACAACCAGGGCGACAATGTCTCGCTCTCGTGCCAGACCACAGGTGCATCGGTCAACGGCAACAACGTCTGGGACAAGACCACCGCCGGCTGCTACGTCTCCGACTACTACGTCAAGACCGGAAGCAGCAGCTTTGTCACCAGCAGATGCGGTGGTGGCAGTGGGACACCGGGAACCAATGGCAACCACGGCAGCGGCAGTTCGAACAGCGGCTCGGGCAAGGGTGCTGCGTCGACCGATTCCGCGGCGATCGATACCGAACAGGGTGCGCTGTCAAGCTTGCATAAGGCGTTCGATGGCTTCAATATGATCGGTGGTTCTGCGGGTCAGTCGCTCAGGTCTTCGCAGCTCCGCGCCATCCAGGCGCAGGAGGACGCCATTGCAGCGGCCCGGCGTGCCATTGATGCTGCCCTCTCGCTGTAAACCCACCCGCCTATGCAGTCCTAGTTTCTCCCACTATTACCTGGTGTCTTTGACTAAATAAATAGTGCTTTGTCCCCACTTGCTGCTACGATGGAATGGCTGGATTTCTATGTGAAACTGGTTGGTGCTTGCGCTTTGCAAACTTTCCGCTTCAGAAATATGCTGATGTTTTTGATGCGCAGCAGAGCATTCCCGGCATTTTGGCTGAAAAATCAGGCAAACCTCTGTGCCATCACGCTATTATGTTATTTCTACAATACAACCACGGCTGCGGAACTTGTCCGGCGATTTGTAGAGCACGACTATCATTTGCATATCGCATACCTGCCACATATCCGTAAACAGCTTTGTTGATAATTCTGGGTTTATTCAAGATAGACCTCGGTCCATTCCCGTCGACTGCGCATGCACGCTGATTTCTATTCAACATCAATGCATCGTACCTGTGGACCACATACCATGTGAAATCCGCTTCCTTCATTCAGCAGCACACCTATGTTTAGACGGTGCTCAACAAGGTGCTCTGGTGGACATGCAGTGGAATGCCACCGTTGCTGGCAAGAAGAGGTTAAATACACCATGCATAGCACCACTGCCCTTCCACTTGCTATACCATCCTTTCCACTCACCTCGTCTCCCCTTCAACCTCCCCGCCGCTCCTTGCCTACGCCCACGTACAAGCCAACGAACCACGATGAAGATTGCACTCGCCGCCCTTCTTTTTGCCTGCAGTGCCCTCGCTGCACCCACTGCTGACCACCCCGAGCACCTCGCCTTGCGCGCCCAACTACTTGTAAACACTGATGCCCTGAACAACATCATTTATACTGACTCCAACGCTCTTGTTAAGCAAAAGGACGCCCTGGCCACCCTCCAGCGGGCTTACAACGCACTTGGCGGCCTCTCTGGAAACGCTGCCAATGACGCAAAGCTTTTCCACCAGAAAGCCATTGACGCTCAGCGGAGAGCCATTGCGGCTACTGAGTCTGTCATTGACGGACTCCAGTCATATAAGCATAGCGTTGGAGGATCTGCGAACAGGATTCGAAACTTACATTAGTGGCCACAATACACAATGCACATAGCTGCTCATCTCTGATTCAACTGTCGGATTTATTCAATATAGTGCGTTGGGTGTTTGCTGTGAATTACTAACAAGAATAGCTTTTGCAAATTCCATGGATCACATGTCGGCGAAGGGCCTCCTCAACCCATGCTACTATTGCTATGCATTTACTTTCATCTATAGATATGAGCTTTGCTTCACACAGATTGGGGGTCTAGTACCTTCGTGTATTTGGAGTGGAGCAAAGTGCAAGGGCGAATTAAAGAATGTAGGAGCAGCAAGATGTAGGATCCTCTACGTGGTCCCTACTTAGTTCTTGACGTGGATGTAGTTGAACGAGCTCTTGGGGACCGTGCGGGTGTTGTACTTTCTGGTTCCGCCGTGGTTGTACTCTTCAATGGTCACCGAGTCGCCCGAGACCTTGGCAACCCAAGCAACATGGCCATACGTGCCAACAGTTGTCTGCGCAACTGCACCAGGCACGGGGTTGTTATTGATGGGGACACCAGTCTGGCGCGCAGCACCCGACCAGGTCTTTGCATCTCCCCAGTTGGGGCCCTTGTACATGTTGTGGAACTTGACGCCCAGGCGCGAGTTGATGCGCCAGGCGACAAAGCTGGTGCATTGGCACTTGAAGTAGCTCCATGGGTCGACACCATTGCACTGGCCTGGGTAGGGATAATCGTCCTTGATGGGACCAGCGGGGCTGCTGTCGCCGCTAGGCGGAGGCGAGGGAGGCGAGGGAGAAGATCCAGAGTCGCA